>DWPV01005639.1:0-12236 GCA_018251915.1 Urbanus proteus proteus
TACCTGGAGTTCTCCTAACAGCGCTGAGGCGGCCATCGGGGGGGTTTTAGTGCGGTAAGAATCCCACATAACCCGGCATCGCTCCCACGGCGTCGGGTACCTTTTGAAGGTTTCCCCCTCGTCAACAAAAAGAAAAAAAAAAAAAGGTACGTATAATATTAAAGAGAAGACTTTGTTACTTTGACTAATGCCGAACAAGACTAATGACCACAACAAAAATATCATATAATTATAGCATTTACAAAAGTAACATTTTCGATAACATTTGAGTTTGCAAGCTTCTAATGCGTCTAATGCGTCAATTATATAAAGAGGCTTATTATTCCCGTGATGTAGGTATAAAAAATAAAAATCATTCGCTTTAACAAGCTATCCTGTAACCTAAGTATACTAAAGCGATCGCGGGAAAACTAATAATCATTTCGTTCAATTTAGGAGCGCCATTTTAGCGCCGCCGCCACGCGTTAGCCCGATCAACACTTCGTAGGATACTCTGTGGAATTCCGTATTCTATCCCTTTCACCAGGCACAAGAGAAAAGGAGACGGGATATTATTATGCAGGGAATGTTACGATAGCGTATGAAATATTGACTTATTTACTTTAATATAACGCACGCACATCCGCTCGATATGGTGCTGGTAAACATAAAAAGTGACAGCCGATATCCTTGTTCCATAATGATAGTTTGATATAAGTACTATGAACATAGTAGAGCTCCTTGTAGTTCGATTCCGGGGAGACCAACTCCACGCCTATTACTGTCTTATATTCATGTTAGGCGTTGCTGTGTTTTCGCTTAAAGGGTGGTTAATAAAGAAACTTATAAACAAGGCAATTCCAGCTTATTAGCAATTAATATGACGCCGGCTTCAGGTAGAGCTTGAACCCTTTGTGGGGTTGATTATAGACGGGTAGCAGTTTGCACCTACTATCAGATGAAATAAGCATTTACGTGAATACATATCAACAACAGAGTTTAACAGTTTGTTTTGACCATAGAGTTAGGTCACTTTTTAAAAGGAGCCGTAGATATAGTGAATGCACTTGGCTGAGATATTGGTGACCACAATACGTGAATAACTTGGCAAGGAAACGCTGCCCATTTCCTGGATCGAATACCTTAGTCGCCTCCTACGACATCCAGGAAGAGCGGTAGTATATTCTAGGACGTTCACATGCTCCATATTAGATAAACATTGGTACCTATTTGTTACGTATTTTAAAGAATTTTTATATCCTCTTACATAAATTCAAAGTACATTCTTTTAAAACATTTCACAATTTCAAAAATAATGAAAATTACGAAACGACTCTCAAACAGAACTTAAGTCCAGGGCCACAATAGTGCCTCGCCAAAACGCGCAAAGCGATAGGTACCTATACACATTTTACCCAAAATAACCGGATATTTCTTTAAAAAATGAAAATTTTTGGGAGTATTTTGCTACTATTTGTGTCAAATTTTAAACTTGGTTTTAAATGTTTGTGTAATAAAGCAAGTCGGTAGGTATCTTGCAAGTATCTTGCATTGTGAACTTGTCACTCTAACCGATTTTTTTCTCACGAGACTAATGACTAGGTTTGTTTTTAAATCAAACTCCAATAATAATAAATTATGCTAGATCATGAAACCTTCACATTTATTTTATAAATAGAAATGACAGTAAGATTGGCTATTGTCCTCATTCTAAGGTCAAACACATCGGTGCGTTATATGTTTAACATTGAAAATTATTGAACTGCATTTAAAATAATTTATTACTTATGTCACTTGTCCGTTGCGCCAGCACCGTACTGCAGTTGATGCAACTTTTAATTACATGTATTTCTTTAGGCTTTTTTGAGATATTGACATTTCGTAACTGATTTTCTCTGCAGCCGTGACTTATACGGTGAGTTCCTTAGCCTTTAAACTTTAAAACATTATGTAACGGGAACGGGAAAGACGGCATTCGAGACTCCGGTGCGTTTAGCAGCGCATGCGAATGCTTCACGACGAAGAATAGGCAAGCAGGTAACCATAGAAATGCATAAGTAATGTTTACAAATATATCCGTAGTTTATCCCAAGTTGAGTATGAGTACAGTGGGTATATCGTCATAGCGCACGCAAGTCATTCCCCTCAATTATGTATGTAGGTACTTAAAATGCAGACAGCTTCTGTGGGAGCAATTAATTTTTTGGGCCCCCGGAAACTAATCCCAAGCCGTAGGAGCGTGGATTATGAATACGAATGACACACGTGTCCCGATATGATTGTAGAATTAATTATCTACGCGCGTATAAGTATAACTATATGCCGACATCCCAAAACATGACTCGGGAACCATTGTCTCAAGAACAATAACCCCGGTTGCTTATACATTTAACTTTTAAATAATATTCACGTCTGGTATTGTACGCGACTGCAGACTCGAGGACTCTCCTTTTTAAACTTAAATCGTCTAAAATCACGCACAGACGTGCCTGTCTCGACTGCGACGACGTATTCTAGGTTTGTTTGTAAATAAATCGGTTTGTTTCAAAGCGAGCATACATCGTCGAAGTAACGTTGCAATCTAAAAATAAGTAAATTTATTTAGCTTTCACTCAACGTTCTGTACTTAGGCGAGTTAATTCCTGCAAGTAGGTGAACTCGGCCGCGTAGGTACCCACCCGCGACATGTCCGGCGTGCGCTCGGCGCCGCGGCCCTCCAGCGGCGTCTCGCCCGCGCTCCTGGACCGGGCCAGGCGAAAGCTCCGATTCAGCGACGAGAGGAAGCCCCCGCGATGCCACTTGGTCGGTTCGCTCAGCTGCACGTCCATCATTCCGGTCACATATCGCACCGCAGTGAGTCACCGTCACCGCGCGCACACCGCCGCACCGAGCGCGGCGCTGCGGACTAGCCCGATCCCGCCGCCCTCATCTCGTCCACGCTGCCGCGGAAGGAAGTCGATCGAGGATCGGGAATTCGCGACGCCGCCGGCCGGGAACTAGTTTGTTGTCCTGGCACGATTACTTTATGTTGTACGACTCCGCGGTCGGAGGCCGTACGCGCTCGCGTCACCCCGCTTTTGCACCTCCGAAACACTAGCCGACCTCGCTCGCTCGCTCGCCACCGGTGTCGGTATTGGAAAAACTTTCGTTTTCGAGCACAATCGATTTAAGTTATCTGAACAAAGGACTCGGAGAGCGCGAACGACAGAACGCACGAAACGCGCACCGGCTCGAACGCAACTGGAGTAAAGTTGCATTACAAAATGAGCGGGGCGATTCGGTATTCGGGTTGGGCGCGCGGGGAGGGGTGGTCGAGTGCGGTAGGCGAGGGAACTCGCCGAGTCGGCGTCGAGTCGAGTCGACTGCCGTGCCGAAGTGTCGACTAGGCGAGCGGCTAGCGCGCGTCTTGCACGTGTGTGCCGAGTTCCGCCGTTTTTTGTTCGATGACGAAGCGTACGACTCGTGCGTGCCGTCGACTCGGCTCCCCTCGCTTGGACCCCCTTGACACCACACGCCCTCGCTACGCACACAACCATGGGTTTGGCGCACCCAGATGACAGCCGTCACGATTTAGGGTGGTAAAGATCGGGAATCTTAATGTTTGGGCCGTACAATTGTGTCATTGCTCCGCGCAGCTTACTCCCACTTGTTTTTTGGAGCTTGGGCCATAATTGTTTAGCGTCATCATTACTGATACACGGATAATAATTTGACTCGTTTATGAATAGATTAGCGTATCCTGGAAGTCCGCCACAACTGTAGGCAGATTAACTGGCGTCGACGAACTGTAAAAACCTTTGAAGATTCATCGATTTTACACTCCTTTGGACCCTTTCAACTCGAGCAGCTGTTTCTCATATCAAATTTAGGGCTAAGATGTGAGAGATTAATCAAAACCAATCAAAAGTAAAACAATAATTTCATGGAAATTTAGATAGTAGCCGACGCGTCCACCACGATACTGTTACCTAAATTGAACGGAGAAAGTCGGTTCATTTGAAACATAAACACTAACGTTGCGAACGTGCTTGTAAAGTTAAACCTGGTTCAGTTACCGGCATCTCGGCCAATTTATTTGCTGTATTCAAACAAAACACGGGACGCTCCTTCATAGAAATTATGCAACAAAGTAGACTCATTGCATTAGCTAGCTGCGGCCATTTCATTAGCGCCTAGTGGAGCGTTCGCGGTTCACCAGAATTAGCTTTTAAGCTCGGACAAGATGCAAATTCTTTATCAGAACAAAGGTATGGACTACAAAGCCAGTGGATGTCAGATCGCTTTGTGCGTTATCTGACGTGCTTTTAGCTCCATACTGCCATAATACACGCATCTCAGTTTTCAGCACACGCACTAATGTGTTTTGTTTGAACAGCAAGAGCCTTTGTAATTATCGGCTAAGAGCCATTCTCTTTCACACAACTGCTATTTTGAAATCTGTCATCTGAGTTTCGACGTGATTTAGCCAAGATGAGAACGCCTATTTACTTTAAATTGAGGAATGTTCTCTGTTTGGAGGAATAAGTTCTCTGTGAGCATAAAGGCAAAGATTGCATGTAAAGACATTTAGGCTATAATAGTAGTAACAAAAAATAATTGATGTCAAGTGGTTTTGTTTTTAAAGCTGCCGCACAAAGACAAAAACAAAGATTTGTGTTCGAACAGCGATCCATTTAAACATCCAGATGTTTCTGCTAGCGGTAACGGCGTGAATTAGATGCAAGGACGGTAATTAATAGCATAAATTTATTGCAATTAGGGTTGCACGACTAGAAACTAGTAAATACGTTTATCGCCCAATATACAAACTCTTTCAAAATTGTAGAGAACAATATAAATGTTTGAAAAAGACTTGGATATTCTAATTTTACTCAGACAAAAGATGATGCAACAGTGTAATCTCAAATATGCAAGAGGTGATTAGGTGGATAACTATGTAAATAATGTTAATTTATTAACCTTTGTAAACTAATGGACCCATTAAAGGTGCTACTCGACCTCTGTTATTTGGTCGTGTAATGAATTAAGAAAAAACCCGAGCTCATCAGTTTTTGGTTTCATTTGGAAAAATAATTGAGAAATAAAAACGTCAATGTAAACCAATTCTGTGTAATTTAAAAATATCTATACATAAACAAACATGGTTGCCTGCAGACAGACAATCGAAAAGACAGCGGGAGCGTATGCGGTTGATTGATCAAATGCAGAAGCCTTAAGGGTGCATGGGTAAGTTGTAAGGGGTACCGAAATACATAGAGGGGGTCAGAAACATAAAATAACATTGTAAGTGCATTCCATAACAAGTCAGATTTTGTCATGAACACTATTTTGTTTTATAATTAATAACTTACGAATAAACGATGCACTATGATTCATGATTGCGCAATAGCAAGAAGATTAAATTCGGTCGAGGTTTAATTAAAGTAGCAGATGTGTCTCTGATACAAGAGTAACTCTAGAGAAAATACCACATAATTATCTATCCCAAAAATATCTAGAAGTAGAACATTATAGTCTACAGCAAAATATTTTACAGCCCTATCCTAGATAGATAAATGGCGCGGCTGACAACACGCTAAAGTAAGTAGATAGAACAATTGTAAGTACTGCTAGCAGTCTGTAATTTGTAATGATAAAAAACTGCATAAACCTTTATCACAACGACGGAACAGATGCTTTTTGCTATGGAATCCCGCGATCGCCGCCTCGAGGTGAGCAGGTTGTTGTTGCATTCTTTGTTATTGCAAACAACATGCGCTTATGGGTATTTTTTTCCATAAAAAGTCATATTTCAAGGCTAGAGCCATGCGAACCCTCGGCCGTGTCATAACAATTGAGGAAAAATATTCTTTTAGAAATATTTTTCCTTGTACATTTCGCATAAAAATAGACTTTCTTCTTCTATTGTTGAGTCTATTTGCCCTTATCTTTCAAGAGATAGTTAATGTCTAACCGTAAGGGTTCTTAATCTCGGGAGAAATCTCGAGCGAAACCTTGTGACCATTTTCATTGTGAAGTTGAGATGGAGACGCGGAATAATTGTAGATTTTTTGAAGGAGCTGGAATATTTGGCGCTCGATGCCGCTAAGTTCCTGTTTCTCTAATATACGGCATTAATGGATCTCAGAGAAGGATCGTAACTGGTTTTGAGGAATGCAAAGACACTTTGTCTTGAGCTTGTTTTTGAGTTGTCTTAAAACTCAAAAATACTCGTAATGACCAAAAAGAATTATTTGGAATATTTTTAATACTGCTTAGTTTGTACGGTATGTAAGTACACATAAAAGTGTAAAATTTAATTTCACTTAATATGTAATAGTGGAAACAAATTCCATACATCACGCATCCGACCTTTACGATTCCTGGGGGCATTAACGCCATATGGCGAAAATAGGGGACGCTCCAAATGTATTGAGTTGCTCCCCATATAAATTATTCCGGTTTCTTTGTATGTTATTACGTATTAATTGACAATGTCAGTCATAATCAGCCCTATTGTAAATTGTCGACGTATCTGTGATCGAGTTATTGGACTACATTTCCATCAGGGGTTCAAGGACTGTAGAAATTGGTTTTTATTAATTTATTTAGAACGAGATAACAACTTCCGCTACGTAGATTGGGTCTGGCGTAGTAACACTACCGTGGATGTTGTAAGAAGCCAGTAAGGGATTTAATTAAGTAATGATTAGAAGTATTTATCCACGGATTTTAAATCCAATGGGAGCAGACAAGCTTGGTGATTACAAGTGCAACTGATTTTATGAAACCTCTATAGTCAAAAAAGATTTTTAATAATCAAATGAATAAGTAACGACTTAGTTACTTATCGGCAAAGACATCCAAATTACGTTTCTCATCACAGTGCTTTCATATAAAAATGAAATTTTATACGCGCCGTATTTTAAAGAATTTATATTACTGGAATATTCAATATTCGCTTTTAAAATGCATTTGTATGGAATCGGCAATAAGTTGCAAAGTTTTGATCGATTTTCAGGGTCTTCCCAGTTAAGCTGCTTACGCCATCGGAGCTACCGCGGCCTCCCTCCAGATTATGCGGATAATATTGTTGGGAAACAGGAACTAGGCAGTTTTCGCAGACTCCAGAAAACCCGGGAATACTTCAGTTCAGCTAAAACAGAGGCTGTCAGATAGAGATAAAATTGGAAGAAATCCAACGTTAATACATTTTCTTTCTGTATCTTAGAAACAATTCTTAATTCTATGCAAAGGTTCCATCTTAAGGCTAAAATTTAACATAAGAGTAAAGTATTATTACTGAATGAAATAGAATGGAGATGAGGGTAATTGAATAACTTGCACCGATTGGACCCATAGCCTGCAATGCGACAACCTTTCGATCTGTTCATTGAATGAAGTGACATACAGACGGACATGGAAGTTCCCTTGGGCTTTAGTGACCAATATGAATATAAGTCGGTGTTTGTTCGTTTTTCATTAACCCTTTCGAGGTGAACTGCTGGATATGGGGTCTCCTAGTGGGATTTTAACCACAGTACATGCTAAGTCTTCATGTAGGTCTCAGTGGTGTTTATATTACACTGGAAGAAGCTGCTGCCTATTTCCTGGATTTTGTTCCTTGTCACCTGCTAACAGGAAGAGAAAGAGTGGTACCTACTATTCAAAACCGACACCAGATGATACGGTTCGTTATTATTTACAGCAAAGGCATTCGGTGTATCAAAATTGGTACTACGGGGTAAAACTAGGGATACTACACGAGTAAGCCTGTTAGTTACTTAAACAACATAAAAAGTATCTAATGGAACACACAGTAAAGAAATGAAATACAGTTTTTACACTATCAGCGTTAATATAAGTGGATCAAAATAGTGAATTCAAAACAATTGAGATCGACCAAGTATTTAACGTCGAAAATGATAAACCACCGATCACCCTCATCCATTACGTGATCGAAATACAATTTAATCCATTGCATAACAACAGTCGCCGGGAATTATCGACTGGTAACACTGTCAGCCGCGTTTGCGTTGCATTCATATGGCAACACGGTTCCAATAGGGCTGCTGGTGAGATTGATATCGAGATTGTCATATCGTTTAACTTTAGCACAAAAGATACGTATTAGATAGTATCTGATCTCCGCGGTTACACCCGCGTTTAAAAAGTAAAAAAGAATACATATTTAAAAACTAGATGAACCCCGCGGTTTCACCAGCGTTTGAAAAGACACGGCGATAAAACAAAATAAATGTATCCCTCGGGAACCGCACATTTCATCATCATTTCAAATTTCATGAAGATCCATTCAGCCGTTCTTAAGTTATAGAGTAACAAACATTCATCCATCCATCCATCCATCCATCCATCCATCCATTTATCCATCCATCCATCCATCTATCCATCCTCACAAACTTTCAGCTTTATAATATTAGTAACAAAGATAATCGTTATCCCGCTCTCCCTGTCTCATAGACAATAGTCTGATAGAAGACGGGAGATAATCGGCGAAACGCAACTTTACCCTTGTGTGCGGTATCTAGTTACGTTTTTACCTAGTTACATTTTACATATGAATTCTGGATACTTAAAATATCGAACTTAGAATATCGCCGGATAACAAAATAAGGAGTATATTTAATCTAGTCCTTCATTACACGTAATACGTACCAATAAGTTTTAAAGTCACTTATTTTAAAACTTAATTTATATACCTACTAATCTCATAAATCTTAACGATCAAATAGTTTTGTAGCTACCTATAAAATTTGTATCACGATGTGGAAGCCCTACGCTCAGTTCAGAATAACAGATTTCTGCGCCCCAAATTGTACTCCGATTTTCCCTTTGGAGGGAAATATTTCCACGGTTAATTCGACGAAGCATTTAAAATTCACACGCGATTCGGAACGCTCGAATTTACTATCGACGCATTGTGAGTTTAATAGGTGAATAATCTGCTCGTATTAGCTTTTAATCCTTAATATTTAGATAGCGAAACTCATTGCGCTTACAAATCGATGCTAACGTTTCATTTTATACTGGCTGTGCGCCGTGGTTTCACTTGGATTTAAAAATACGAGTACCTATAATATTTTTTAATCGCTTTCGATAGAGTAAATTCAATGTAATATTTAGTCTATATTGTTGCTCGGAGAATTTAAATATTGTTGATGTGATTTCAGGCACACAGACAAACAGACGGACAATAATTCTAAAACATGTAGAAATTTCTATTATTATTCTTATTTCTTCAAACTATTTTTTTGACGAATCAATGCGATGTACAGTCACTCAAAACTTTTATTTTATGTACTAATTGATATGGACTATTATGCTCAGATGACCTCGATTATTGCATAATCCAATATTGCAGTTAGATGTTAGATTCCACAACAATATCTCTCGGCATGTGCAGATGCCTGATTGTCTCTCAGATCCAAACAGTTTGTCCCAGACTACATACTGATAGTGTCAGGTTGCATGCTGAACAATCTGACTGCATGCTGATAATCTTAGACTGACGACTGACTCATATTTGAGTGTCACATATTTAGACCATTAATTATTTATTTATTCTTAAGAACATAGCAGATTCTTTTTGTATGATCGAAGTAGCAAACGAGCACGCAGTTCACCTGATGGTAAGTGGCCACTGCCGCCCATGTACATCTGTAATCAAACCTAGATAAGATCACAATCCTACCTGAGGTCGGCCACAGACGCGTTGCTAACCCTGAGGACTAAGTTGGAATGCGTCGGATAAGTATGTCTCCCAAACCACACCCTTCAAACCAGAACACACCAGCGTCGAACACTGCTGTTATAAGATAGAAATAGGTGTAGCGGTGGTGACGCCGGTGTCGAGCCTCAAAGGGCTCAACCACATTTATGGTAGATGAAGATTTAATTTCCAATTTTAAGTAAGGCCTAATTTGAAATACCGGATAAGTACGCCTTCCTAACCACGAAAGTAGACTTGAAAAAGAGAGGGCCGTTTATATGTTTCTACTTCTCTCAAAAAATCCAGCCTTACAATTTTACAGGCCAGACGTATTCGATACATTTAATGTAAATTCACTATAATACTTGTACACGTTCAACTCCATCTGTTTGTAATGCGATAACGAGCCAGTTAGAACAATGGCCGACCGACCTACATTCGCTTTTCTTCTGTATTTGTAAAGCCACTGCTGTACTCCATACTTATGGGCCCAGGCTGGACCAGTAGTATTCAATGAGCATCACAAGTATTATCACAGTAAATAAATAACTAGCACTTTATTACACGCATAGCCCAACAGTAGGATTTTTTTTGTGTCGTGGGTGTAATGGATACACTTATACGAATACACAAACACTGAGACCCAGAACAGATCTAAATTCATCGTTTAGATATCGGTCGGGAACCAAACCCGGAACTTACTGCATGTCAGACAAGTATGGTGACCGCAGACGCAAGTCTAAAACATTCTTCACTAAAATTAAGACACGGGAATTTTATTTAGAAAATGACGGAACTCTGCGTTCGGAATGGAAATTCTTGATAAAACCAATCAATTATTGTTCCATTACTTGAAATGGGTTTTTCATAAATCCAATAGGGATTTAGGTCAGTCCACGGCGCTGGCCAATTGCGGGTTAGCATTCTTCAAACACCTTTAAGAACTATTTTTAAAGCATGAGTATCGTCTTACTTGTGATCCTTATGATTTTTTTCCACAGTTAAAGCAAGATATATTTCTAGTACGTACAAAACATGGAATAGGTAATCAGAGGAGCGATACGCCAAAATTCAGAGTACTAGGCTGTCATAAACCGTAATCATTGAATGAACAGTTGATCTCTTCACAATCGCGACCACGCCACCATCGACAATCGCATTAATGGAAAATATGTAATTGATATTTCACCGCGGATTTAATTTTCGAAATCATGAAATAATTTAACAGCGCACGGCTGATAGTTTGCGAGTTAAACTATAAGTTATAGAAATACAATCCATTCACGCAATGCCCTTATTAGGAACAAAAACGTAGTGCTATAAATGGTCTGAAGTCCATAATACAAAACTAGGCATATATGTGACTATGCATATTTCAAATCAAAATACTACTGCTATAAAATAGCAATTCGTGACGTAGTAAAGCCCACGCTACCTTCAATTTCACATTTGAGAAAGGTAGAAACTAAAAACTTTTCAATTTAGGACACAAGTGGTACAAGACGAAAACACGTGGGCTGATAGTCTCGGACTAGAAACTTCAACCACATTTTAGACGCGGAAGAAAATGTATCAAAACAGGACTTTGACCCTCAAAGGACCCTCAAAGGACCCTCAAGTCCAAAAGAATCGAGCATGATGGAGCATCTACGTCAGAAATGTTTCACAAACCGTTCCGTTTCATGCATCGTAGCGTCTAATTTTTTGACCGAATGCATTTCAATGTAAGTATTATTAAGTGGATTCGGCGCGAAATAACCATTTAGATTTATCTGTCAATCAAAGTGACAGCTGGCCCTTATTACGTAACTATTTTCAAAGAGAATATCTTTTTGTATTAGTTCCATTATTATGTTGGCTTATCGATTTCATTTTGTCACGACTTATGTCGTAAATATTTTGGTTGGCACAAAAACAATTCTTCATTGATCTGTAGATAAATCAAAACTTAGCATAGGTCTAGAAATGATCAGATAAGCTACATACTGCGGTGTAAAGTTATTCCTCTTATTGTTTGCAAGGAGGGGAAAGGTAAGAGTCTAATTTTATCCCTAGTTTCGGGCAGCTAGATATTTTTGATCAACTTCGTATGAATCCTCTTTTCACAACAACTATTCGTCGGTGGATACATGCTCGATTGCCGATTCAATAATTTAAAAAAAAGAAATGTTAAGAACGAAACGTCGATTCCGATGTCGTTATTTTTAAAAAATAGACACTATAAATATGAATTGAAAACATAGTTAATCGGATCCTCACATATCTAAAAGTTTGAGAGTCTATAGCGTCTTATCAAAGATCGTAAGCAGGTCACCTACCCAGATGATCAGGTCCGAACTAGATACTGGAATGCCGTAAGCCTGGAATCTTTGGAATCAATCCACGCGGATGTCGTAGGCGCAGTCTTTCAGTATTCTATACACTGAGAATTATAGTGCCAAACGAGTATAATAAATCGAAGCGAACTTGGTGAAATCCTTTGTGATTCGACGCCACAGTCACTACTACCACTCCTCTTTCTGTCTTATAACAGCAGTGTTAAGCACTG
>DWPV01005640.1:0-12235 GCA_018251915.1 Urbanus proteus proteus
GAAGACAGCGGGAAACCGCTGGATTCAGAAGGCACAGGACCGATTGGAATGGCGCCACTTAGGGGAGGCCTATGTCCCGAAGTGGACCTCAAAGGGCTGATGGATGGATGGATGGAGACTAAAATTTACTTGTAATGTAACATCACGACGCATCTAACGAAACGCTAGAACTAGACTATACCTACTTAAAGAACCTCCATGCGTGTGGTTCGGAGTTTCTTTCGCCACATTGCATCTTAAAATACGCAATTATGCATACCTACGTTATAAAGAATTTTGAAAGGTGATAGAACTCTATGTACTTCGGCGGCACCGCCGTCACACCTATTTCTGCCTTATAACAGCAGTGTTAACCGCTGCTGTGTTCTGGTCTGCAGGGTGTGGTGTGGGAGATATACTTAACCAAGGCGTTCCAACTTAGTAATCAGGGGTAACAACGCATCTGTGGTCAACCTTAGGTAGGACTTGATCTTATCTGAGGTTAATTATGGATGTCCAAGGGCGGCAGTGGTCACTTACCATCAGATGGACTGCATGCTCGTTTGCTATTTCGAAGCAATAAAAAAAAGAACATAACAAATCAAAAGATATATGAGAAGTCCATTCTTTTCAACCGTTTACATAGTTCAGTAACATTTTGTAACAGACATTAAGAAACTTACCAAATTAAACCTTACCTATACAAAATTGAAAAATATAATTTTGACTATACAATGCAAAAACTATTAAGTAATTGGGTATTATCTGTATTTAAATATTATTACACATACTATTTAATTTTCTTGAGAAATTATTTTATGAATTGTGTTGACAGCTACTTATTAAAAGATATTAAAATAAGCTGTAAGCTTATAATTACTTATAATGATTAATTAATTAATTATATTATTATTTATTTAATTTTATTATCTTAAGAAGCTTATATATTTCTTTGTTTATAGACAAATTATATTTAGTTAAATTAATTATTCATCAGTCGTAATTTTTCAGTATGGTCTCATATGTTCTCAGATATTCTAATTTTATTTAATAATGCGTTTATAAGATCGTAGTAGCAAAAAAGGATGAGGTCCACCTGATGGTAAGCGGTCACAGAGATAGACCTGTAAAGAACTTTTGAAGGTGGTAGAACTCTATGTAGTTCGATTCCAGCGGCACCACCGCCGCTTATAATAGCAGTGATAAGCACTGCTGTGTTCTGGTCTGAAGGGTTTGGTAAGGAGATATACTTTGTTCAAGGCGTTCCAGCTCAGTCCTCAGGAAGCAACGCATCTGTGGTTAAACTCAGATAGGACCTTGATCTTATCTCGGGTTCATTACAGATGTCCATGGGTGGCAGTGGCCATCTACCATCAGATCTCTCTCAGAAAAAAAAAAACTCTATATAAAACAATGATTTTACCAGAAGCCGATCACGCGTTACCACTCTTACGAAATTCATTTAAACATTCCCGTTTTTCAAAAACATATTATAGCCTAAACCCTTCTTCAATAACTGGACTATTCAACACAAAAATATTTTTTCAATTCAAATGAGTATTCCATGAGATTAGCGCGATCAAGAAAACAAACAAATTTTTCAGCTTTATAATATTATAAGTAACTATGTACCTACTTATATGTTATATCTAACTTTACTTCGTAAAACCGGTTAATTTCCGCACGTGGTATTTTCTTCATAGCAAAGACCTACTGAAAATATCGGAAATACGTAAAGCTAAAAAAATCTGTGAATTAACCAATATTAAGACCTTTGTTTATGCCTAC
The DNA here is from genome assembly GCA_018251915.1 of Urbanus proteus proteus. Lineage (NCBI taxonomy): Eukaryota > Metazoa > Arthropoda > Insecta > Lepidoptera > Hesperiidae > Urbanus > Urbanus proteus. The sequence goes on from DWPV01005640.1 coordinate 1,768, forward strand.
CTGCCAATTTGTTGTACTTATTGAGAATATTACTTTGGTAACCTTTTTTAATAGTCACTACAAACGAAACTAGAAATTCAAAAATATAAGCAAGCCGTGGATTAAATTAATAAATTCGTATTTATTCCTACTCTTACAGCCCAACTTTTCTGGTAATATAGCCTCATTTAACGTAGCTACGCATTGGATAAAAGCTTAAGTCATATTAATATATTCAAATCATTTATTCCATTGCAGGTTCAAGTTTAAACTGGTTAGCTCGGCCGCCATTATCGTTGGCTCCTTGAAGTTAGGGTTCTAAATTTAAACTCCCCAGGCGTTGGCGGCAAAATAACAATAAACAACTTTGTTTTTTTTTCTTTTTTCATTCACCGGGTTCGAGGTTCTCCCTTTGTGACGGCATCCTGCTCTTTTCAGCCAGACCTTTTTAAGGAATAAATTTATTATGTATACTTTCGGGCATGACCAGTAGCCGATTTTAATTGTGAATTATGGGGTTATATTTTTTATCTGTGGACGTTTCCTGGCCGATCGGAAGGTCACCTTTGTGTTTTTATAGATCTGGATTATTTATTTGAAATGCATTTTTTTGTAATTGAATTAGATACAGTTTCTTTAAGGATTAATCGGTTGGAACGGAACAGTATTTTAATGTTTTTTTCTACAATGCAACGGATGTTGTTCCTAAATAAGGCGGGTAAGATTTGGACAGGAAATAGTTCGGATATTCCGTTCATATTTTATATTAAAAAATATATACATCCGCCAATATTTATGAATCATGTATTAACGTTTAAAATTTAAATCCTGTTTTATTATTCACAAAAAACTGTCTCGTCAAAGAGATACGACAATGCCTAAATTATTTAAATCTCACTGCACACAGTCGGTACGTATCTACCTTAAGAAAGAAACAATGACCGTTAATACTTTATTGTAAAAAATATGTTCTAAATTTAAACCCCCCACTGGGTAAGACGGGAGAATATATCTCATTGTTACTTTTTAAAGTTTTTTAAGGGTTGTAACCAAGACGTTCCAATTAAACAGTATTTTGCGATCCACACCTGGCTGGATCATTAACAAAGGTTTGATAAAAAACGCTAAAAAAGATAACAATCCAAGCCAGGCGAAAATTATAATCGGCAATGGAGCGTGCTTCTTAATCCATCGACTCCATTCTTTTTTTTGCTATCGAGAAATTTATTTTTCGAAGTCGACACCGGCTTTACGTCAGCGGACCTTTGCCATCTTTTTATGTAAGCACGTAGAAAACAGTAGGTATGTAATTCTTTGCGAAAACGTAGGATTTATGTATTGTATGCTTGTGTCATAAAAACTTTATTTTGTCTATGGCTTGCAGTTGCATTCGTCGTTTGAAATTTATGATGAATGAATATTTTATCCGACTGTTGTATAAAACATTTTGGTACTTGATTGAATACGCTTTAAAAAACAGTGATAATAAGGCAGCGTCATTGTTCATGTATCTATGTAGGTATGAGTATATACTCATAACATGTGATTATTCCCAAATAAGAGTACCTACAATCTTGCTTGGAAGCAACCATTGTTAAGGAGAATTAAGGAGTGCCTAGGTACCTACAATATCTCTCCCTTACCACAACCTTCAAACCAGAAGCATAGAAGCAGAAATTTAACACTGCTGTTATAAGACAAAACTAATAGTAGCGATGATTCCTACCACAGTAGAACCACAAAGGGCTCTACCTACAGAATCACTCAATCTAGTATCATTTACTCCAAAGTTCTCATTATAAAGTAATGAATACGATCCCATATTACAGATGGTATACTTTTGTTTTGTTAGCAAGGGTACCATAGACAAAACATTCGATTACAGAGCAGATAGCCAGAGACAATTGATAGCCGCGTGGCGGCGCGTGGCGGGCGCAAGTGGCGTAAATTGAGTGCTCCAATTACGGTGTCCTATTTGAACGTCATTTTGACGTTTCATGTACAGGGTGATTGGGATTTAAAAGTTTAATAGTTATAAGATTGAAGTAGCTAACGCATACAGTCCATCTAATGGCAAGTAATCAATGCCACCCATGAGACTACATTTGTAACTTCTTACATATGGGTACAATGTGTCGACGCGACTGTGCAATCACAGTCGCGTGAAAAGTCAATACTTTTGGTATAATTCCTATTCTAATTGAGTTGGTTACCTACTCATCTTTATGGCAGGATAGAAAAAGCAGTTACTTCGTTAGAGTTTAAAAGTAACACGCAGTGGATTTCTACCATTACCTATTGCCCTACCCCGCCTGGAAATCAAAAATCATATCATTATTTGCCAAAGACATAACAACTAACGACGTCGATGATCAGCAGTGACGACATACATCAAATATGTTACATATTTGATATTTCAATCTACAAAAAAAAACGCATATAAAACACCCCCTGTAAGCACTCACTCTCTCATGATCCTTATTTGCAACGCGCACGTGACTTAAAATGGCGTCGTTCGAAAATCGAATAAATCAAGAGGATTGGTGGCTAATCGTCGGCGTGAACCGAATGCTTCCGAACAGTGGCATAAACCTGGTACTGGTCGAAGTATAAACAAATATGGGGTAGTTGATAATGATATCTGAATTTATAGTTACATAAGTGATTAAGTTATGTAACTATAAATTTGACTTTGATAATGTTGTAATTGAGATAGAAGCTAACTTTAAAAGGTAGAGACAATATGATTCGCTCAGAGAGACATTACTTCCGGCGAGATTTTTTGCGTTTCGGTGGAAATATGAGAAATCGTTACCTTATGTGTAAGTAAGGCAACTCATAGGTATATAATTAAGTTCACTGTAGTTTCGGGACCAGAATAGGACTACGGTATGCCCTGGCTAAAGGGGGCTTCCGGGGCTGCAGGTGGCTAAAGTGGGAGCTCGAACCGTCCGGCCAGCGACCCCGGGAAGGAAGGTGATATGTATGGTCGCATACCGTCGCAAATACAAGCTGATGTGGGTTTAGCAAATGCTCACCGGGACAGAGAGTCCGAAAGAGGCATCGCGCTTGTAGGACTTTGGTGAGGGTCCAATAGAGTTCCCGGAGTCCTCCAATGTTGAGCGCTGAGGACGGCCACCGGGAGGGTTATAGTGCGGTAAAAATGCCACATAACCCGGCGTCGCTCCTAAAGCGTTGGATACCTTTTAAAGGTTTCCATCTCGTCAACAAAAAAAGGTATATAATAAAGAGACGAACGTCTTACAACTTAAAAATAACTACGTTGCCGAGTATAAACTACGAAGTCATCGTGGGTAGCGATAGTAACGCACCTGTGGGCAACCTTAGTTAAAACTGTGATCTTGTCTGGGATGTCCTACAGATGTCTATAGGTAGGCGTCCGTGGGCATTTACCAAATTGACTACATGGCCATTTGCTATCACTATCACTACATAGTATAAAACAAAGTCGCTTTCCGCTTACTGTTCCTATTTATGCTTCGATCTTTAAAACTGCGTAACGGATTTTGATGCGGTTTTTTAATAGATAGAGTGATTCAAGAGGAAGGTTTATATGTAATTTTAACGCGTGCGAAGCAGCGGGAAAAAGCTAGTTTCTATATAAAAAAAATGTTACCTATATGCGAGGAACAAAAAAAGCGAGCGCCTTTTTATTTTATTTTAAACTTTTTAAATCTTTAACTTACAAATTCAATCAACCATATTCCTTCAGCTCATGTTTCTTAAGTAGGTATATGATCAGAACCCATTACGATATGTGAGATTACTACATACTGATTGGTCTGGGTAAGCGCTAGTTAATGACACCCATTAAATTTGTAGGCGTGGCTTTACTTCGGATCTGTTTGACCGAAGATAGAAACATGAATGAAATTATATACCTTATAGGTAATAGGTATATGATAGGTTAAGTTTTAAAAGTAAATTCGTTAAAGTGTAAAATATACCCTATTGAAATACTTAGGATAGGTAGGTAGGTACTACACGGATCTCGGCGTTGAACGTGCAAGATGTGGAATGAACTTCCTCCTGAGGTATTCCAGGGGCTTTATCTTAGAGAGATGTAAAAAGAGCTCTCCTACAAAGCCGGCGAAACATTGGAGACTCCTCTGAGAAAATTTCTCTAGATGACGGTGACTTTCTGCCAGATAGCCCGTATGACTTTTCGTCAGGTTAAGCGGTAAAAAGGTATTTGCCGGTTCTATGAGAAGACGAGTCTACCAATTCGCACTGGCCAGCGCGGTGGACTAAGGACTAAATCCCTCTCACTATGAGGGGAGACCCGTGCCCAGCAGTGGGACGATAATGAGTTGACGACGATGAGAAGACCGTCATAAGTCCTCGGGAGTCGCAACTCATGTGTGATGCTCAAATGAACCTGGGTACACTATCTAGATAGATTAAGATATTTTATGTAATTAGCGAAAAACCATAGAAATACATAAAAATGATATTCTTTTTACGTGTGTGTTCTATTTACGTATTCAGTTACCACTACATAGTACATTTTTTTTTGTTTACGAGGGGGAAACCTTCAGAAGGTACCCGACGCCTCGGGAGCTTCGCCAGGTTGTGTGGGATTTTTACTGCACTAAAACCCCTCTGGTGGCCGTCCTCGGCGCTGCGAAGAACCACTACATAGTACCTATAGATAAGATTTCATTTGGTTAGTAGTCAAGGTTTCTCAAAGTGGGGTTTGCGTATCCCCTGTAATAGGTACGTCAGGTTGGGGTACGCAACAAAGTTAATTTAATTAGGGCTGCTTAGCTAATTTTGATTCGGAATAAGATTTAATTAAACGTAACGCCTAACAATTCGCAGTTGGCCAGCGCGGTGGACTAAGGCCTAAAATCCCTCTCACTGAAAGGAGACCCGTGCCCAGCAGTGGGATGATAATGGATTGATGATGATGAAACGTAACGCCTAGAACAGAGCCAATTCGTGACAAGTAATGGGCAAAGCTACTATATTTAACACATATCTCTTGAGAATATTATTTTCCATAGGTATTCATTTTCTAAAGAGGTTATCTATTGTTCTGAAAATCACATAGGGGTACATTAAGCTATAAGTTTGAGAAGCCCTGGTGGTATATACCTTACTACATAATTTTAACAGAAACTAAATTTAATCTAGAACCCACTCACATACGTCAAGACGCGCTATTGAACGGTTGCTGTTATAAATCCTTCTGAGTAACTACCCACTATGGTGCAAAAAAAATGTATGAAGTGTAATAAAAATATAACTAAAAAAATACCTGGATTAGAGTGTAGTAGATGTGATAAGATTGTTCATGCAGATCCTACGTGCTCTAAACTTTCTAACAAACAACTCAACACCATTAGAAATTCACCCGGTATCGAATGGAGCTGCGAAGAGTGTAAGAAAAATGCCACCCGGCGGTCAACCTTCTTTATACCTGATGACGACGGTGAGGATGAAGAACCTGATGCTGACCTTTTTGGGAGCCCACAAACGATAGATACTCGTAAATTGGTACAAGATATAAGTCGGGAACTGAAAAAAACATTTAGAGAAGAAATTGGAAACCTGGAGACATCACTGGAGTTTTTAAGTGAGCAGATTTGTAACATGGAACATTCCATAAAACAACAGGCCAGCGACATTAGAAATCTAGAAAACAAAAACGAAGATCTACGTAATAAAAACAAAAACTTAGAGTTACGTGTCAGCGTTCTTGAACGAGATTTAAAGACATTTGAACAACAATCCTTATCAACGTCTTTGGAGATAGCTGGTTTACCTGAAATGCCCCCGAAAAATGTGGAAAAGATAGTGAAGACTATAGCCTCAGAATTGAACATGGATGAAGAGATGCTGCTATCAACACAGTTACTGCCAGGTTCAAAAGATAAGCCCGGTCCTATTCTTATTAATATGAAGACAAGATTAGCCTGTAAACAGTGGATTGAAGCTGGTAAGGAAAAATGCCTCACGGTAGGAATCTTGCTGCCTGACACCCCCAAGGAGAAAGCCGACAACAGAGTGTATATTAGAGAAGCCCTAACCAAGTATGTAAAAACACTTCTGTTTAATGCTAAAAAACAACTGCGAAGCTCATATGAATTTATATGGTGTAAGGACGGTAAGGTGTGTGTTAGAAAAAGTGCTAATAGTAAAATTCACTACATCAAATCTGAACAAGATATCAAGAAAATATTGCCTAACTGAATTTATTTGTTACTTACCTATTGTTAGCCTATTACCAGTAATTAGTATAACTAATATACAATGGACTTGCAAATTACAGAATTGTCAGATTGTAGCTCCCCTAACAGCTTTTTCAAAAGGCTTCCCTCAGGAAACCAGTTAGCCTTATCATGTGTACATATAAATATTAGATCTGTGATAAAAAACTTCACAAAACTACTTCAACTCATTCATAGCTGCAAATTTCCGATAGACGTAATTATCTTAACAGAAGTAGGTATTTCAAGCCGTCTCGAACATTTGTACAATATATCTGGCTATAATATGCACACACAGCTACGAAATAATAAGCGTGGAGGTGGTATTATACTTTATGTTAAAAAATATATTAAATTTACGCCCTATAATTGTACATCTAAAACATTTGAAAGCTTAAGTGGTATTGTTAAAGTAAATTCATCTCAAGTTATATCTATATGTGCAGTCTATAGACCACCGTCGACAAATAAGAACTTTTTTGTAAAGGAACTAGGAAAGTACATCGCAAAGTTTGATCCACAACAAAATCTACTCCTCATTGGTGACACGAACATTGACCTAAAAACCATTTCATCGTGTAAAGACTCGTATCTTGAAACACTAAGCGAACACGGACTAATGTGTGGAATAACGGAGTACACGAGAATAGAACCGAAATTGAATATAATCACTAAAACATGTATTGATCACATATTTGCGCGCTTCCCCACATTACATCCGTATTCGGCGGTGTTAGACGTCGTACTGGCCGATCATCGAGCCGTTATCTTCAGCTGCATCTGCGATGCACTGCCCGAGCGCATACAGCATGCTACAAAACAGGTAATTAATTACGACTTACTTTACGAGGAGTTAAAAAAGGTTAAATGGGATGCCACTAATGAATTGCAGTGTCCTCAAAAAATCTATAATTTTATATGCAGTTCTTTTCAAAATGCGAATAAAATTGCCACTAGCACTAAGACAAGTAATCAGAAGCAATGCAAGCTTTTTAAACTCCCCTGGATTGACAAAAATGTTATTAAAATGTGCCAAAAACGTAATAAATTATTTAAAATTTGGAAAAAAAATACACATGATTTGAAAAAAAGACTAGAGTATAATAAAATTCGTAATAAAGTGCATAAAATCTTGGAATATAAAAGAAATACATATTACTTGAAGCAAATTGGTAGTAATTTCAAAAATACAAAAAAAGTCTATCAAATTGTTAACCATATGCTTGGACGAACAAAATTATCGATTGATGCGGCAATACTTAAAGCCTTCCATTTACAAGGAATTACCAGTGAAGACATTGTGCAAGGTTTTGCAACCGAGTTCGATAAATCAGTTAAAAACATTAAGCCCGACTGCAAAATTAAACTATTAGATGCGAAAAGTTACTCTAAGGAAATTAATTCCAGCATTATTTTTAAAAAAGTATCCAGTAACGAAGTATTTAAAAGTATCAGTAAATTAAATGTAAACAAAGCTCCAGGACTAGATAATATCAAAGCATCCGATATCAAAATTGTAGGCAAGGACGTCTCAGTAGCTATCGCTAACCTAATTAATAAGAGCATAAAATCAGGTTTATATCCAGACGAGTTAAAGATCGGGTGTGTTAGACCAGTCTATAAAAAGGGGACAAGAAACAACTACAGTAATTACCGACCAATAACATTACTTTCCACTATTAATAAGATCGTAGAAAAATGTATCAGTGATCAAATTCACACATTCTATAGAAAGCATAATGTCATATACCCGAATCAGTTTGGATTCCAAGCTGGGAAAGGCACTACACAACTTCTGTCAAAATTTACTGATGAGGTCAACGAGCATCTACATAAAAAACGAAACGTGCTAGCTCTATTTATAGATTTTTCGCGCGCTTTTGATACTCTTAATCATAAACTGTTAATACATAAACTTGATAATTGTGGCATCCGTGGCCCGCTGATGAAATGGTGTGAAAATTATTTACAAAATCGTACATTTATTGTTAAGGTTGACAATACCTACAGCAATCATATGTCAGTTAAAGAAGGTACAGCCCAGGGATCAGTATTGGGCCCGCTCCATTTTCTCTCATATGTTAATGACATGAATAACTGCTTAAAGCACTGCTCTTGTTTTCAATTTGCAGATGACACATGCTTAATCTCAGCTGACGTGGACCCTCAAAGAGCTCGTGACCGTATGCAATATGACTTAAATATACTTAGTAAATGGTGTCACGATGTTGGTTTAGTATTAAACCCGAGTAAAACTAAACTCTTACATATAAAATCACCACATCTACCAAACATTCCAATAAGTAACTTAGTTGCTCATGATCATAATTGCCTACACTCCGCAAACAACTCTCGATGTAAATGTCCCAAAATCGATATTGCTAATACCCACACTTATCTAGGCTTAATTATAGACTGTAAGTTCAATTGGAGCAGCCACATTGAACATGTGTGTAACAAACTCAGGCAATTTTTAGCCAACGTAACGATCCTTAAAAATAGAATCCCTTATAAAGTTAAAATGATATTATACAACTCACTTGCTGAATCATACATTCAGTACGGATTAACTAGTTATGGTCGTACATACAACTCGTATCTTAAAGAAATATTTAAATTGCAAAGAAGAATTTTAAAACTCATAAGTAGTAAACAAATGTTTTCAGATAACGACCATGAACTATTCAAACATTCTAAAATATTACCAATATACACTCAATTTGATTTTATGATTTTAAAGGAGAACTTTTTTAACAATAATTACTGGGAAGTTATTGAACATGCTGTATGCACGCGGGCCGTCGCTCGCCGGCAGCTATGCACGCCGCGAGCAAACAACAGATACGGCAAGCGTACAACTACTTACCTGGTTCCTCGAATTATAAATTCATTGCCTACTGATGTACGAGATAAAATTAACCCGCGTAATATTAAGAAAATACTCAAATCACACTTCTTAAATCATGTATCAGTGCTTTAACATTAAACCTACCTACCATACAAATGTAAACTTATTTAACAATATATACACATAATATTATTTTATGAGGATATGATGTAAACTCAACCATAGCATTGTAATACAAACCTCTGTGGTTTCTCTTATGCTATTAAAGATAAAATTGTATTGTTCGTTAAATAATAAATAAATTAAAAAAAAAAAAAAAAAATTTCTTTAAACATGACCATATATTTCTTCAATCACTTTTTATTTAACACTTTTATTTAACGCAGCGCCACCATCCCCCGAACCGTCAGTTCCAGAGCCAGAACCAATCCAAGAGGAGGCTATACAAGCTAACGAACCAGAGCCAATAAACATAGACGAGATAACAAAGGACAAAGACAAGGAGAACGCGATGCTACCGTCGCTCGGCGCCGGCGGCCCGCGCCGGGGGTCGGCGTCGAGCCGGGAACAGACGCCCAAGGTTAAAGGGAATAATGGTGAGTTTTACTTCTGTTCTTCTATTACATATGTCATGTCCTTCACAAAATAAGGGTTGGTGAGTTCAGCAGAAAACATTAGTGGGAATACGATACAAGTGGTTCTACTGCATATTGTATATGACTCAGGATCGTACACCTTTTTAAAGAAATCTATTGAGAAATCTGTTTATTAGTGTGAGATTATCTGCCATTAATAGCTAAATTGATTTTTAAGGGACTGTTATGACCAAAAATTATGGAAAAAAATTATATGTAGCACTCAGTTGTGTTGTGAAGTAAAATAAGTAAATAAAAACTTTTGTCATGTATGTTATGTCGTGTACTAAAACTGTGAGTAAACAAATATTTACGTATTGCAATATAATTTCAGACGACGACATGTCGCCGGCGTCTCGGTATATCGCGATGGCGCGACAGGGGCTGCTGGGCTGCGACTCCCAGGAGACGCCCAAACGACTGCAGGAGCTGAAGGGTGACGCTAAGCAGGGTAACACAAATTGAAATTTCTTCAGTCATAAAAGTATAATAAGTAAATATTATTTTTTCAGTATATTATATCTTTTTTACGCAATCTCGCAAAAGACGCAATGTAGGAAATGTTTTACGAGATCACTACGTATACTTCTTTTATCGTCATTATAATTAACTATTTTGAAATATATCGATTAGTAGTCTGACATAAATTTATATTATTGTCAAACAATAATTTTATAATTTTGAAGGTGGTAGAATCCCATGTAGTTCGACTCCGGCGGCACCACCGCCACACCTATTTCTGCCTTATAACAGCAGTGTTCAGCGCTGCTGTG
>DWPV01005641.1:0-12235 GCA_018251915.1 Urbanus proteus proteus
AAATTGGCCCTTGAATTTGTGACATTAGTCACTGTTATGGACTATTACTTAGTAAATTTCCATACTTAGTTGGTATGGGAATAGTACTTAAATAATTGTAACTTATAATAAAATATTACACCAAATGAAAGTATGACAGGCAAGAATAGAATTATTATGGTTTAAATGCAAGTACACACCTAAGTACCAAAGAAATAAGTATGGTCAAATTTGTAACTTGGTACTGTAATTCTGAGCTGCAATCATTAAGGCTGCACAACAACTTATTAACATTTGGGTGTAATAATAATATGAGTTAGTGTTATAAATTACACACAATTGACAATTACAACTAATCTCCAGTAGGGTCCAGCAGTCTCTGCGTCAATATTGGGAGAATGCGTTAGTGTACTATTTCGTTAACAAATTGGACTCACGGAACAACACTAATTCGTTATGATTATACCATTTCTACAAACTGTCTTCTATAACGCGTGTCTGCTGATACGCCGCTGCTCTACACTTATGCAAGCACCATAATGCGCGGACCTCGAGAATATGGCCAAAGAGCTGTCTAAGCTAAGGTTTCTGTCAGACAAACAGTATATACAGTCCACAAAATGTTTACATTTTTCTACTCTTAATTCAACAATCAATTTTACTCATGAATCTCATTGACGTTTCCTGCAGCTCAGTCATTCTCAAAGTGTGCTTCGCTGAACCCTGGTATTCCACAAAGCCTTTACGGGGGTTCTGCGAGAATACTCCCATTAAATTATTTTTCTTTTATTATAGTATACACTTATATTGTAACATGAACCCGTTATAAAAATAATGTATGTAACATTTTTGTTTATTTTGGGGCACCATCAAAAATTTCGCTTTTCAAAAGGGCTCCACCTCCAAAAAAGTTTGAGAACCACTGCTTTAGCTCAATGCATATGTTAGCATATATTCTGCTCTATAGCTTACTGTTGGTTGTGATATTTCTCTGAAAAGGAGACTGCTTTTGATCAAGATCAACTATATTAGCCAAGTAAAGATTGGTAGACTACATAGATTTAATTATATCAGCATATGACAAATACTTTGCATATGCTGAAAAAAGATTATCTTTGTGTTGTCATTAAAGGTCAATAGGCCTTACGAAGGTTGCATGTGGATGTACATTGTCAAATTTATTGTGTTCTAACATATGTACTGTAGTAGGAAATGTGAAGGCAGTACACTTGTTTTTAGTTATAAGAAAAGTTATGAGTATGAATATTAATTACCCACGTGGTAGAGTGGTCACCTTACCAATATGATATGCAGTGGGCTTTGGGTGCGTTCCCGAGCTAGTCATATCTAATTGATGAATTCAGATTTCTGTTCTGGGTGTTCATGTGTGTCCATGGCACCCATGACACGGAAGAAATGATAGTGTTTGATGTTGGCATAGTGCTATGATTGTGAAAACATTTCTACTATTTTCTATGTACCTACCAATTTAAAATGGGAATGAAGTCTTAAATCAGGTTAATCCCTCACCTATTGTTATGACCATAATTTCAGTTTAAAACAAATGTAAAATGTAGTCTGACACAAACTACAGTATGTTCTTTAACATAAGGTATGAGTGTCTATTGCTCTTCTCTTTTAAAAATCTGCTACTGTCCAAAAAAAAAATTAAGATATAATTATTTAACAAGAAATTTTAGACATTTTAGAAATATGCATTGACTACAAGCCAAAACTGCAGGTGGAACAAATGCTACGTAATGACGTCAAACATTGGTCCTGTGCATGAGGCCTCTAATTAATAAAGGTTGATTTAAGAGAGAGTTGATTGAAGAGAAGCCTTTAATAACTTAAAAAAGCCTCGTGCTCATCTGTGATGATTGATGATAATGATGATGATCCAAAAATCGTGGTATAGAGCGTAAATCTTATTACTAAAATATAAGAAACTTTGAGGAAAAGTATTTTTCCAATTAAAAAACACTCGCTCTGTTGAATATGTTTTTACTTAGACCCTTTTTAACGAAAACGCTTGCGAAACATCTTTTCCTTATTTAGCCGCTTCTAATGAACGGCCCTCGCCCTAAAATGTAGCTTCGGTAATCCATCACAAAGTCAAACAGCTGTGAAATCTTTCGAGTAATCCATCTGATGGAGCACCGGTACCATATCTATACTTTCTTGACTATTGTGTTATTGATGCCCTTTTTTACCAGAAACATTGCGGAATTTATACATTTACGAACTTCCGAATCTGTCTGCATGTATACCCAGGATATGCGTAAAATTCCAGTCAATATCGATCGAGATTTATAGGTTTCATATCTCGTAAAGTTGAAATTAAGTTTGCTTTTGTTAAAGAAAGGATAAAAAAATACAACTTTTTTTTAATACGGAATCGAAATAGATTCATTTATTTCTAAAGATTATATATTTATTTATAAGGTTTTATAGTATGTTAAAGGTACGTTTTAACGACTACATTCAATAACCCATCAACTATCAGCGCTGGCCGCCCAAGGGACGCCAAATAGCCTACGATATTTATTGCTTCGCGTGCGTGCATGGGACTTATTACTGCTTTTACGGTGACCACCATTTAATTTCAGTGTACCTACATGCAACATACACCACACGGCCATTACATGCTGACTATTGTAGAAAAAGGGAACCTAATTGTTGCCTCATCCCTCCCTCGGTGGCCGCCGTGGAGGCGACTGGGTGGTTTCGATTGCTACCGGAATAGAAAATACGACATAATAATTATCGGTGGTGGGTGTGGTGGTGGGGCCGGTGGTCGCGGTTCCCGCGGTCCGATCGTCAACAAACCGTCGCGCGGCAACCGTTCATGACATATGCATAAGAGCGGCACGGATGGACGGCGCCGGTTAAATATACAAGGACGGACGGGGAAATTACCAGAGAGGCGAATACATATAAGATGCGCTACCGTGTCGTGCGGCACGCTCGCGCCCGTCACCAATTACCCTCACGAAATGTCCAACCGATGCATTTCTTACTATTCACATCTATTTTTGCCTCTCAACCACCGAATCGTCTTCATAAGTCATGAAGGCAACCCCTTTGTACTAATGCATCATTTTATATTCTGTTTCAAGGAGCAAGCTGCACGCAAGACCTGATATTAAATAAAATACACCAAACCTAAACCTTTTTTTTTTCAGTTAAAAAGTCGATGTATTTCCATGATAATACATGAAACTCACAATACTGCATAATCACAACTCCACTCCTATCAAGGAGTGTCCTTGCCAAGAACTCGCGGTAAAGATTACGCATGAGTATTTCAAATCCTGCAGTTTCTTTAATAGTAACTAACTTTTAACATAACCAATTTCTGTATTTTATCTAATTATTTAAAATTAATTTACTTAAATACGGTTTAATTACGGCGGAACAACTATTCGTTCAGCTTTTTGGTACTGTCTTGCATGACTGAATTCTCATTTGAAGGATATGGCATGGCAAAAAAAATCCGCGATTCATTTTAACGTAGTTCTCATAAGTCGCTACCTAGCAATGATCATCGTTGAATACCGAATGCGTTAGAGGTTTAGAAGTATCATTAATCCGAAAACATGTCAATAAAAAGTGAATAATTTCATAAAACTAGCCACCAGTGAGTACCTCTGCTCGATGGAGTGCCGCAAAGAAGTTATGATCGATACAGCCATCAAATATTCACGCGGCTCCGACCCACGAGGAAAGGGAATAGATAACTATTGTCTGAAAGGCTAAATATGCCCCTTGCTGGCTGTAATTACGTAAGAAAGTTTCTAACTAAGGAGAATTCGATTACCTGAATATGAAATTATGAATTTGTTTACCCGCAAATTGCTGGCGTTTCCTCCCTTGGTATTTTTTTTTTTACTTTGATGTCGGTAATTCTACCTTATATTAAATTTATGGTACAAGTACATAAATGTATGATCACCTAAGACAGTCTTACGAAAGTATTACTTTAACCCCTGATGCAAAAAGAGGGGTGTTATAAGTTTCACGTGTGTATATGTGGCTCTGTGTCGCTGTTTGTGGAGTTGTGGCTCCAAACCTGATGAAGGGATTTGTATGCGTTTTTTTTTAAATATTTGGAAGCGTCGCTAATCGATAGTTAATTAAATTTGAAGAAAATCTGACCAGCCGTTTAATAATTATTGACGTTTTTAATACGCTTCTATTGTGTAATCATCCAACACATGATCCTGTACCTCTGCCCCGCCGCCTATTACCCGTAGTCTCCAACAATTTTATCTTTTTTACTTTTTATTTTCACTTTTTAGCTAAAAGACTCTTAAATATGTCGAATATTGTCTCCACACCTACCATGGCGGTATAGGGGGTAAAGTGTTTTTTTACGATTTTAGGATGGTTACACTTGGGTCTATTTATTATTAGATTAATTTTAGGTAGAAGTACATTCGTTCTTCAGTCGTACAGTCTTCCTAGTTGAAGTGCTGTAAGAAAGTAGTCTCTGAAATAAATCGATAGTCGAGTACCTTTTTTAGTTTTTTTTTGTGGTTAAGTCCTTTCATTATTGAAATTATCCACTCCCTTATGGTCGCGAATGATAAGCACATGATCGCCAATGGATGGTGCATAATCATCCACTGATGATCGTGGGTCATTGTGGTAGGATTTCTTCTGAGATAAACTTAATTTTAGAGAAGTTTTAGCCCTAGTCGTAACTGTTTAGCAAATGTACCAAAGATGTAAGTAAGGTTGTAATGTTTTTACGCCTCGTTGCGTTTCATCCTGATAGGGTGACGGGCGAGAGTCTTCGAGCGTGAAATAAGCGATATTGCTTTGTGTCAAGTGGCAATCACAGGGCGAGGATGACTCGTTATGATTGCGACTTAATATCGTTCTGCCGATGTTATAATGTGCGATGATTTATACGTGTTCTCGTATTAATTACTTTTTGTCGAATGCCAAAATATTTAGACGATATTTATGTTGTTACCCTAAAGAAAAAAAGATAAACACAAACTTAGATTTTGGTTGTGACACTGTCGAATTGGGCGTAATTACCAAATAAATAACATTGTGTCAGCTTATTTAATTTTATTTGCTCTCATAGTCGTCTGCAGTCGACCTCGGTGATCTGTGATCTTATCTTGGGTTGATTACAGATGTCCATGGGGGGCTGTGGCCACTTATCAGGTGAGCTGCATGGACGTATGCTACTTCAATGTTACTCAACAACAAGTCAATTTAAAAAAAAAAATGCATTACCAACACTGATTTGAACATCAAAATATATATAAAGAGAACCATATTATGGCAATTTCGATATACACATTGACGAAGTCTGGCGCAATCGACAATTAGTTGGATGAATCTACTAGCAAGCGGGAGAGGCTATGTTCTAAAGCCTAAAACAATTTTTATGCAGCGAATGTCACGATTTCCAGAGTAAGTTAATCTGATTACTGATTACACAATATCAAAAAAAAGCTAAAAATCGTGTTTATGATTCAAGTTCATAGTTTTGTTTGTATGAAATAACGTAAGAAGAGTAACTGAAGAGAAGTGGAGGAATAGATATAGAAGTGCAATCATACCAAATATGCATAATTAATATAATAATAGGGCAATGAAATGTAGCAAGATATAATATAGATTCGCGCCACACAGGCGACTACGGTGGGTCTTCAGACACCCCACAAGTCTTGGGTTGGGTGGCACCGGCCGCTGCTTTCTCACCGCTCGCTGAATATTTCAGCAGCTCGCGAGGAGCAAATTATAGACTTTCTACAATTATAGGCTTACACTAAAACTTCAAAAGAAAAGCGGACAGCTGCAATTAGGTCAGTCGCATGCCACAGTTGCGATGTTCCCATGGATTTCATGCTGCATTTCATATAAAACATTTGGCGGTGCTCTCACAATTTACATCTTTTATTAATTCTCAGGTCGCTAAATCCGCATAATTATGTTACTTCGACAGGAGCATCTACAAATTCTGTATTTGACGGACATTCCTGTAACTTGATCGTTAAAAGATAAATGAAAATCTACTCTGCTCTGTTACACCACACTTAACACAATATTGATAAGAGAGAAAAAAATAAGTTAATAGAACAATACGATACAAGGAAAAATACATAGAATATAAAACCTTAAACCAATATGACCTGTGCTGTTTCAACCGCGAAAGAGACAGCCTCAGCTAATTCCATGGGAAGTTATCTTCACCATGACGTTGATGTATTCAATCTGTCGGCATGATGATGAAATTCGTACGGAACTTTTAATTCTACAAGAAATCTTTCAGTTTCTCTGATACACAAAGTATAATTCATCCGGTAGTTCATTGACCGAATTATAGATCGGGGTCACATAATACCAATGTAGGTACATACAATATTCTTATACATGTTACAATTTTGGTTTTCTCTAGTATCACACTTCAGGCTTTAATCATCAGACCAGTTTAGTGGTACCAAAATATAGTTTACGTGATTTTTTTATTTTTACATGGCTGGCTAAACAAAGACCTAAAGGACCGTAGATTTAGGACGCATAATATTATGATTTCGGATAACCGTAGAAAAAATTGCAAGTTACAAATAATAAATTACATAAGTGGAGGATATTCATCTCGTTTGTATTGAAATATGAAGGTGAAACATTACGCGTTCGAGATACAATATGCATTGGATTGCTTATTAAAAATATTTTAGTTCATAAAACTAATAAACCATGGTCACAGTACTTTTTAAATTAGATGCATTAGATATTATAGAGAAAATTATATATCTTCCATTTGCATTTTGTTGTTGTCCAGTTGCCTAGGCGACCATTGTCTTCGACGTTGCCTCGGCCCATCGATGGCCTATTAGCTGTTGACAAATAGCTGGCTATCTACAATTCACATACACTGTATCTACATACCTAATGTCGCGACATAAACATACATGTCGTGCATGTTTGATGTTCTTCATCGTTAGGACTATTTGAATGGCCTTCAGTTAGATCTTATCAAGACAATCATACAATTATTCATTGCTGTCAGATTGTTGTCGAATACTTGTTAGAAAGGCTCTGTTAATTTTATGGCAGCACCTGTTAATTTTATAGTCTTTAATCATTAACTTTTAGTTTATGTAATATCTATTGTATCTATCTAGCATTGTTATCTAATACTGTAATCTTATCTACATCATCACGAGTATAAAATTAGAATATTTTAAGCATACTGGTGATAATGAAATTCATAGTAACTACCGAATGCTTAATATTAAAGCAGTTATTAATTATTTTTCAATATTTGACTTCCATTGCGGTCAATTTGTTAAGTGATGTCGTAGGTGAGCATTTGCCTTCCCTAATGACTATGTCGCATGCGATCTGTACATCACTAGCTTAAGTTTATTATGTAATTAATTTAATCGCCAGTATTTGTTTTAAGTCCACGAATGATATTTTTTCATACCCCTACTGGTTTAGAAAGAAAGGCCTATACGTATTTATACGTATCTTTTTAAACTCTACTTTTATTTTTTTACGCTTGACTCATCTCTGGTATGATTGCACGTTTCAATATAACCTCATTTTAAATAAATGAAATATTTAGGCTAGTTAATTGTTGATAACGGTCACAATAGTCTATGGTAACCATTTAACACCAGGCCGAATGTATCAGAATAATCGCTGACGTGTGATTGTGAAAGGATGACAACTTCTTGTAGTCACAACTTGTCGTGCCCGTTGAGGCGAGTTGGACAATTGGGTACTTCTTGCCTTGTGAAGAGCTTGAGGGGCACTACGCCAGGGTTGCCAGAATTTTTTTACTCAAGTCGATGGTAAAAAGTCGCAAAATTTTAAAAAAGTCGCAAACATATATGACCTATAATATTAACACCGTAACTCACGAAACCAACTCGTACGCGCGGAACGCATCTTCATTTATTGCAAGGAAATCGTGGTGAGATTAAAAAACAACAAGAAGAGCAAAATGTTTCAATAGTTCTATTCAATAAAAATAAAAAGCGCCTAACTTGCGATAAATCGCCCCACCTGGCAACCCTGAACTACGCAAGAGAAGTTCCGATGGGTTCTTTTCCGAATCTTAGTGAGTGAGAAGAGTAAGAACCTCGCATAACTTCACCGGTCCCCCAAATAAGATTAGGTATCTTTTGAAGATTTCCCGATGCAATGTATAAAAAATTCTTCGCCATTTTGCTGCTTCGGAAAAAAAACAATTTATTGTAAAATAATAGGCAAGAGGTATGTGAACTAGCCATGTGTTTTAAATTGCGAGACCTCATTAAATTTGCATGATCTGGAACCCCCACCCACACATGTCAATTTTCTCACGACGATTTTCTTCGATAGTAATAGTTTTTGCAAACTATGCCGGACGAAAAGTTTCTTGAATAGAGGTCCAAATTAACATAATGCCGAAATTCGTGAATGTTTAAAAATGTTCCATTATCGATGTTAAATAGAAATGCGCATATATGCCAACATGGTTGAATGTGTCCATGTTGCTTTCAAATTTTTACAAAACTTCTTGAACCTAGATGTTAAAATTATGTCCAGGAAGACCTTTCATAACATTCTTTATAAAAAAATATCACTGAAACGCAGTAATGTTCATAATATTCTGAAGGTGTGGATAGCACCAAAACATAATATATCGTCAGGTATGGCACACTACAGTGTAAAATGTGATAGATTTGTAGAGACTATTGATACAATCAATATTAACGCAATTCATTTGGTTATGTTATATTGAATCTGTTGAGCCTATCTATAATGTCTAATATACCCAATCCCTAAATAATCACTTGCTTATGAAAATATTACGTATTATGGCACATATGATGATTTAAGTTTTGATGATCGTCAGAAATAGACTTCATTATATCCTTCAGAATTGCGGAAACGCTCATGTTAATTCGCCAGCGCTCCACTATCTGAACTTTTATGAAAACTTCATGTTCTTTGATATGTTATGTTTGATAAGATATGTTAATATCACTTGTCATGTTACTTTACCAACATACTACACAAAAAGTGGTTTTCAAGTAGGAGGAGAATTTAACACAATTGGGAGTTGAAAGTTTCGTTTATCCATGACGTGTGAGATAGTTAGAGTCGTGTGTGTGTCGGTGGGAGACATGGAACAGGGTGTCGTCTTGCGGTGTGAGTCGTTAAGTCGTCGTTTCCGGGGCACAATGAGAGGTAGGGGTGTATCGAGGGGGTGGTTTCTGGTGCGCATGTGCAGCGGCGGCGCCTCGGAGTCTCGCGCGGGCCTACTAAGACCCGTGCGGAGCCCGACCGAACACAGTCGACTCGCGCTCTCCTCATAACGAGGACGCCTTCCGTCTTACAATCAATACCAATATGCCACTAATCGCGCTATCTCTTCACGCCGTCGCCCTAACATATTATAATGTACGTTTCGAATTTTTTTCAAGTGTATCTTTTTACGTGAATATCAGAATCTAATTGGTATTTTCTCTTGTTCTAGGTTAGAACCGCCTTGTTCTGAACGCCCTGATTGAATAATAGGTAAGTCCTTAGCCGCCCTTTACAAATCGCACCTCGCACGTTTTTTATTTACTCTATATTGTTTTGTGTGTTTAGGGTTATATTTTCGAAGTCGGCAGGAGGTCTTATTCATGTTGATGTTTTTCTATGCAATTTACTATCAAAGAGTGTTGAAGTGGGTGAATTACTATTATGAATTTCCAAATTAAAAGGGATAGGGATAGAAGTGAAGTAAAACGGAGACGAACAGCAACGTTAAGTAAGAATGGGTCCGCAGGTGAGACAGCTGGTATAGTGACATTTGGAGCGTTGTTTTTTCACGATTTTTTGCGCGAGAAGGTCCGTAGGTACGCCGTCTTTGTGCAGCGAACACCTGCCGGGGCGGCTCCGAGCCAGTTGGCTGGTCTATTCACATACATTATATTCCCTTTTTGATCGTCCTTAACCTGAATTAATATTGGTTTAAATATTCCAAGACCGGCCCTTTCCGTTACATCAGCCAACTTTTGGCTTTTGATATTTTACTTTATTTTATAATATTGATTCCTACACGGTTTATTGTGCAAAATATTTTCGTAAACGTTTAATTCAGCGATGTTTCTTTGCTGTGTATTTTGGGACGTAAGCTGTTTGTATAA
This sequence comes from Urbanus proteus proteus, assembly GCA_018251915.1. NCBI lineage: Eukaryota > Metazoa > Arthropoda > Insecta > Lepidoptera > Hesperiidae > Urbanus > Urbanus proteus. The sequence goes on from DWPV01005641.1 coordinate 10,137, forward strand.
TTTTTCAAGGTACCATATTAAGTTAAACAGTGAATCTGATTGGGGTGCAGAAACCAACAATGTACCTCAAAACAGTCTCAGTGGGTCCTTGAAGGTATCTCTGATGCGTGCGAATTGTCCCGGCTCCCGCGACATTGTAGGCGTACACCTGTACGTGTCAACGACCCCGCTCACCTGCTGGCCGGCAGACGAGCCATTAGCATATCGGGGCCTGGACTTGAACTGTGCTAACCCAGTATGCGGGTTTGTTTGATAGATAGATTAAATTTTCCTCGGGTGAAGAGCGAGTTCGCATAATTCCAACGTCGTTTGTGGGACGCTAGACTGCAGTGTTTGCTCCGGATGTAGCGCCGGAAATCTTGTTTGCGGGATTCTTTAGTGTTTTTTGTGTTCGTCGGCAGCTTTAATATAGCCTTTTGGTTCGAAAACCTTTGAATTTTCTCATTGTAACTTTGAATATTCTCTTTGATTAATTTGTTGTGCTTAATAACGTATCATTATTATAAATATACAGCGACTTTCCGCATATTGCCAATTAAAATATACGTGGTGTAAAAATGCGTGATTGTGAAAAGCGCTATAAATTTATGTCACTGTCATATTTAGGTTAGAAAGAAAGCTCGTGAGAGATCAGCCTCTGGGCTTCGGAATTCGCCATTATTATGTTTTCAACTACTCTATCAGTCAGAATTGTTCAAGGAGTTATGGGCCGTTATTTGCAATATATTTAGAGGCAACGCAACATACGAGACACACCTGAAAATTTTCTGCATTCTACATTTAAAGATAAATAAACTTTATTATAATAATTATTTCTTCATTCTAACAGAAGACCTGGGTCCACTTGTAAATCATTTTGTCGCTCACTACTTTGAAATCCTATTCGGTCAATTTAAGGTTAATTTAAAACCTCAATAATACAAGAATACTCTTGCAAATTGTAGAAAAACATATCATTGTTTCTTCTTGGAGGCATAACGTAGAAATGAAAAATCACAACGATCAGCGAGTAATAAAAGTTTTCATGGGCACATCGCGTGCACTCGCCGGCACTGAAAGCGCACGGTTATGCAAATATGCCTTTGTACGACTTTGCTAGGTATTTCAATATAGTTCCACTCTTCTCAACTCTGCTTGACACTCATAACTCGTGCAAGCTTTGTAACTTTCAATTCTGTGACTGGTACGAGTTTTACGAATTGAATTTGGTTTACAACTTTTCTTGAAAGTTCAATCTTACTGCTCTTATCATTATTTGCTTTATATGTTTTAATATGATTATAAAGAGAAGTGAAGTCTGAGATTGATTTAAGTATGGAGAGTTCTTTTATTTTTAAATCCAGTATCAAAGGTACTCGTGTTACTTCTAATTCTGGTTAAATTAAAATGTGCTTAGTTCCGAAAACGAGTTGTCCCTGGAAGTAATTTAGAGGGTATGCCGCTACCCCGGCTGTCTCATTTCCTGTCAACCGTGACCGCCTTATGTACGTTTAACAAAAAGAATTAATGAGGCATGCGTAATTTTTATTTAAGTCCTTAATTTGATTGATTTACATTTAAATAACAACATCATACATATCTGAATCGACAGCTAATATCACGCTAACCATATCACAAAATAGAGAGGCATTAAAAAGGACTCCTTGGCCTGTACAAGCTTATTTTGGAAATAACTGAACTGATTTTTGCGGGCTATCACGGAATGAGATAGATGATGATTGAGAATTATCTACGAAGTTTGCACTATTCCTAGAATTTATGTTGTTTTTATATATGATCGAAGTAGCAAACGAACAAGCATACATCTGTAATCAACCTCAGATAAGATCAAGGTCCCACTTGAGGTTGACCACAGATGCGTTGCTACCCCTGAGGATTGAGCTGGAATGCCTCGGATAAGTATATCTCCCTAACCATACCCTTCAGACCAGAACACAGCAGTGCTAAACACTGCCGTTGGCAGAAATAGGTGTGGCGATGGTGCCGCCGGAATCGAACCACATGGAGTTCTACCACCTACCATGTAATTAAGAACGGTTTATACAGCTTGTATACGTCTCCAGGCTCTCCTCGAAAGGAGTGAATGTATATGCGTTATA
>DWPV01005642.1:0-12234 GCA_018251915.1 Urbanus proteus proteus
ATTTAATTAAATCACAAATGTATCATGATATAACGAACAATTTGAGCTATTTTCCTAAAACTTGTCAAATACCCTATAAGTAAGATTTTCCTAAGCTACAATACTAAAACATTTAATATCTTTACACAAAACATTTCTAAGCATATGCATTTTCTTAGGAGGCGGATATATTTATCTGAACAACAGTTTAAAGTAATGTCTTTTAAGTGCTGTCCTAGTTTTGCAGGGTAAATTTATGGTACACACAGCTGACCCACTTCGGAGTGACATGCGTCGAAAATACATGAACAGTATTGTATGGCTGAATTCGTTTTTAATAGGAGTTTTGATGAAATTTAAAGGCGATTTCAATGGTTCCACTCTGAGGATCCAATGGAAGGTATCTTATGTGGCGGTTGAAGACATCAACGTCACACCTATTTCTGCCTCATAACAGCAATGCTAAGCGCTAAGTTGTTGGAAGGATAAGGCAAGGAAGAGAATGAGAGACTTATCCTAGGCGTTCTAACTTAGTCCTTAATTCTGCGGATTATACCATTTAGAAGAAGATAGGAACAGGTATTGGTGACGTCACCACAGAACGAACCATTACCATCTATACTAACGTTTTGATGACTTGCATGCCATAGCTCACATATTATTTAAGAATACTCGTCTGACTAAAAGATCCAGGTTCAATCCCTAGTCAGCCAAATATCTAACCAATAATTTCGACCCTTTCTGGGTTCAGCTGCTAGGCATTTTGGATTAACATGCAAACCAATTAATAGATTAAACTAACAATTTAATATGTTATACCTTTCCTAAGCCTCAGTTCACCCTAATTCCAGTTTAGGACTTTTCCGAGGGATTTTCCTCTGATTGGACGGATTTAGTTCTATGATTCTTGGTAACAAATCGGGATTTTCCGAAATCAAAGTATTAGGCTTAAGCTGCGGCCTTTTCTTACGTTTACTTATTCAGGCCTTTTATTTTTACGGGTAACTTTGATATTTATCTCTTTTGTTTTTACATTTTCTACACTCATAGCCCCATTAGGATTTTCTCCTGTGTCATGGGTTCCATGGACAATACAAAGACGAATACACAAACACAAGGCGCAAAAAGAGCTCTCTCCCAAAGCCGGCAATGCATTGGCGACTCCTCTGGTGTTGTAAATGTCCATAGGCGACGGTGACTACTATCTATCAGGTAGCCCGTCTGCCTTATCATTAGGTTTAGATATAAAAATAAAACCCAACCCAACCCAACCCAGATTTTTAAATCCATCTTATTTTCTGATTATCTGATAAGAAACAAGAAAAAAATCTGTTGAAAATACATCGTACCTTCCCAGGCGAATCAGAAGTAATATTTTACAATGATAAGCTACCAAGATGTATTGCAATCTCGTTAAATAATCTCGTGGGTATCCCCATAGCGGGATATATTTCCATTCCGTTCAAATGGCTCACGATTTATCAGTTACGGGATATTCAAGCCTTATTTTATTGCTGACGCTACGCTATAGTGTAGGGTTGGCAAAACACGTTATTATAATTTTCTTGGCTCGTTGCCCGAAAAAATAAAGTTAAAAGAATTGTTTATGATTTTTTATCTTCGGTGAACACTTTGGTAGGTACATCTATACAAATAAAAAAAATTGAAGTGTCTGTTTGTGATTTCAAAATGTCATTTTTGTACTTAATGCACATGAAAGTATACACGACATCTATAACGAAAATGCAATTAAAATATTTTTGTCTGTCTATCTGTTTGGCTGAGATAATCTTCAAAACGGCTGGACCGATTTTGACAGGACTTTTACTGGAAGATAGCTGAAGGTCTAAGGCGTAACATATGCTACTTTACATGTGGCCGCTGTCACGGGAGAGCGGGGTGTTACCTATGTTTAGATATGTGTTCGTTTTTACTTTTTAAACGCGGGTGAAACCGCGGGGATCAGGTTGTGTATAATAAAAGTGCACAACCCTAGCTGTAAGGGATATAGAATAATTGCATCTTTCGCGCTGTCTCCTATAAAATTTTATGAGATGTAATGTATACGGGACCTTTGTTACTGGGAAATTGCGGACATTTGTACCTAAATGCTGTCTTTGACAAATTTAGTGTTATTGGATTTCTAAAGTTTCAACTTTGTGTAGATCCTTGCATTTTTAAGATCTTTGGTCTAGGTTTGTACCAAAGACATTATTAAGCTTTTAATTCGATGTTTAAAAAAATACATGACAGGCAATTTGCAACCAAAAACGTAAAAAATATTTTAATTTTTTTTTTATACTTTTACTTGCGTTGAATTCACTTGTTTAATAAAAAATATTTTTCCTGTCTTATTTGCTTTAATATGTGAACAATTACACTTTCATGAAAAACGTAAGGATATCTATTTATGTAATTGAACTTTTGAAAATGTCCTGTGTTTTTACGTTGTCCAAGATTCGTAGAAAATGTAGAAATCGTAAAATAAACTTAAAGTATACGTAACACTAACTTATACAAAAATGTAAAATAAACCTAAGAAGTGTTTTAATTCAAATTTAAAAGCAAAGTTAACATTATTCATAATTAACTTCAAACTTTTTAGAGGGCTTCAATATTAACTCAGAAATTCTAGTCGAATGCCTCGGGATATTAAATTTCTTCAGTAACAAAAGTGGGGATGTCACAAACAAAGTTTGTTTAAGCGATGGAGGCTTTGAAATTTCCCTTTTGACGGATGAGATGTCAAGTATCGTTAGTCTGCCGGTAATGTTAAGGTTGGGGGAGATGACAGACTGTTGTTAATCTCTTTCGACCTTTGTTTGAGTAGCATTTGTCTTTTTTATTGATTTTTATTTTAAGTGCCCAGCTATATATAACTTTTTTTCGGATAATGACCATTTAAATGAATAATAAGTGATTGTATTCACTTAGTAGCAATATTATGGTGCGGTTATACCTAAGAACAATTTGTGGTAAGGGAGACATATTTATCTGAGTTGCTCCAAGTCCTAAGGGTGCAACCCATCTGTAGCCGAATCTAGGCAGGATTATTATTTTATCTGTGCTTGATCACAAGTGTCCATTAGCGACAGTGACCACTTACCATCAGTTGACTGCATGTTCGTTTGCTACTTCAATCGTGTACTTATAAAATAATAATAATAATAAAAGTCTACCATCTACAAATATCAAAGACGTGTTATTATAAAAATATATTATATTACGCCCACAGGTCATTACCAATACTCTTCAGTCATACGAATTAAGTTGTAATAAATATTTATCGAATCTTTAACTTGTTTTGATACAAATGTTATGAAAATGACTGAATTATTTATATGTAGGCTACGTGGGCGCTAAATTTCGTTTTTATCTCAACACGCGATGGCCAAACAACAAAAAGATTTTTATCCAGACTTCCATTACGCACGAATATTTTTATAATTATTATAACCAACACTTATAGACTCATAAAATGTTTACGTACTTAGGTAGATTTGATGTAAAAATTAAAATTTTATTGTATATGAGTGAGTCTTTGTTAAAACCACCTAAAAATGTTAGTCTAAAATGTGCCCATCGAAAAAAAGAGAAAGCAAATGAGGTTACCTAATCTTATAAAGGGATTAGACAAAGATAAGTATAGGTTTGTTATCTTCTCTTTTATACACTGCTGTTATAAGGCAGAAATAGGTGTGGCGGTGGGGCCGCCGGAGGTGAACCACAAAGGGCTCTTCCATCTTTAACCACCAAAATGTCACCACTTATCATCAAATGGACTGTATTTTTTTATAAGAATGAAGTCGGATAGATACAGAATTTATGATGACACTGGCCCCCATGGAACTCTCTAGCCAACTTCATTTAATAATACCTATACCTACAGGATGTATTTTTACTTATATAACAAACACTTGAACCCCTTCTAAAGGACACGAACGTGAACATAAGAGTACTTGTCACTTGTTCTTCTGAAATACACTGGAAAATGTAATTCCCTCTTAACCCTCAACCCATTTTAATCCTGAAATCCTCCTAACTGTTATTTTACTCGCCTCTCAACCTCTTTCGTGCAAGTTTTAACCTCATATTTCTCTTAAATATACAGAGTGATTTTATAAGTGCGTGGATCGAAATTTCATACTATAAGGAATAGCGAAAAATGCTGAAAGGACTTACGAAACCAAAATCGGTTGGTAAAAACTAACGACTTACTTCTTTTTGAAAAAAAAAATTACAGAACTTTTTGAAAATAATACAGGTTATTGCATCTAGTGTAATGATAGTGTTGCTTATAATGATCAAATTCTGGAAATTAACTATTACGTTCATATGTGATTTCTTATATTTTTATATCATCTTTAAAAGTTATTTTTTATAATATAGAATAGAAGTTTGTAGTCCACCTAATGATAAATGGCCACTGTCACGCATTGACTACTGTGATCAATCAGATAAATCCTATCTAAGGTCGACCGCAGATGCGTTGCTACCCCTAAGGACTCAGTTGACCAGAACCGACCTGACCAGAACACAGCAGCGCTGGACACTGCTGTAGCAGAAAAAGGCCTACAAATTAGCTACACTTCACCTTGATTTTTTTATTTTATCTCCTGTGAATATAATATAGATGCATATTTTTACACAGTTTAATAAATGAGAGAGCGCTTGCTACAGTCTCGGTGTAAGCTCTACCTCTTGCAAAGGAGCTTATTTCAAGGAGCAGTTCAAAGTTACGGAAGCTTTGTGCAAATTTACCTTCCTTAATAGCGAGCTTTATACTAAGTGTAGCCAGTAATTAAGCTTCATGAACGCTTTTATCAAATCATTTTAAAAGATCTATCAAATCGTTCGTTGAATAATTGTATGACATTTTTTGTTAGACATTTTATACTTTGCTGATAATTTGTGATATGTGAATTGAATTGAGATTTTGATTTCGTTTCTGGGTCTGGGTGTTTGTGCATTCGTCTTTGTATGCAGGTCTTTGCGACGCAGGAGAAAATCCTATTGTGGGACTATGAGCGTAGAGTGTTTTTAATCTGTGCAATGATGCGGGCAATGGCAGGCAGTCGCTAAAGGTTAAATAACTTAAAATAGATATTTGGTCAATAATACAAAAATACTCACCATCTCTATCGTAGTGGCTCCATACTTCCATAAATTGGTTCGCAGAGAGTTTCTTCAATTCCCTAGAATCCGGGTCGCGGAACTGCCTCATAAAATTATTCGCTCTTTCCAAATTCAAATTCAGCTTTTTAGCCGAACCATTCGAATCGAAACTCATTTTTGATTATCTGTGCAACAGGTTTGACAGAAAATAAAAAATCACAGATACAATATTCTTTTTATATTTTTAAATATGATTTCTATAATGATTAATGTTTGTAAATACTTGTTTTAATCAAAATATGAATACTACATTTATATTAAATAATTAATTTGGCTTGGATTATTGTCTGTGCGTTAATTTTAAAGGGACTATATTTTTTACATAAGTAAATAATGTGATTAAATATTATAGATTTAATTTAATTGAGTTGCAAGAAGTTTTTCCGGTATCTTCATTTATTTTCATCTGTAACAAAAAAAACATTTTAATAAGCAGGTAAAATACTTAATTAAACATTGAATAAAACTAGCCCAAAAGGATGGAATTCAGGACTGTGATATTTCAGGTTTTTTATTACAAATTAAGGCAGACCCTTGGAGGAATGGCGTAGTTATTCCTAAAAGATCAGATTCAATCTTTAAGAAACAATATTAACTTTCAACGCCCCAGAAAGATAGAGGGTATAAAAAGGAGCGTGGGAGTCACATATCGTCCTAATAACATTCTACATGATACGGAATTTCTCTTATCTCGGGTCCGCAAATTGTTACTAGTGGAATTTGGCTATTTATAAGGACAGTTGCTATTTATTTGCACACATACTTTTGTGGAACTTGTAGCACTGTGAACAGTTGCTATTTATTTGCCTTTCTGTAGAATTTAGTTCTGAATTATGTAACTCATTACTTATTTATATATTACGTCACTCTCGTTTATGCCAGTTCTGAGACGCGTGACATGACCAAACGTGACGTGTCCTTAAAAAACTACTTTCAACTCTCGACCACTTACTATTACAGAAACGCATACTAATATTAAAAAAAAAAGTACTTTTTGCTCTATTGCTCCATTTTCGTGACGCGTGACGTCAACCAACGTGACGTGTCCTTACAATTTAATTCTCATCCAATTATCGATTAAAGAACCACCGTCTACGAAGTTGTTATAATTTCCTAAGACGAAATACAAATTAATAAAAAGATACTTGATATAAAAGTCGCGTGGGAGTTAGATCGTCCTAATAACATTCCGCATGATACGGAATTTCTATTTTCTTGGGTCCACAAATTGTTACTCGTGGAACTCGCCTATTTATACAGTTGCTGTTTATTTCCACGTTTATTTGTCACGCGTGTCGACGTTATTGCTTTAGAAATGGTTTTAAGTTCTTAGATTTGTTTGGTGTTTTCTTTAGGCTACATTTCTGTACTTTTATGCAGAATTTGGTATCGATTTATGGTAACTTATTAGAGTTACGTCACTCTTTTACTCCACTTCCGTGGCATGTGACGTCACCAAACGTGACGTGGCCTTAAAATCTACGCTCAACTCTCGTCCACTCTATATTACAGAATCGTATACTAAGAAGTTTTACTTTAAAAGCTATTAAAAATGTACTTCTTGCTCTATTGCTTCATTTTCGTGACGCGTGACTTCAACAAACGTGACACGTCCTTACAATTCAATCTTACTTCTCGACCAATTTTATTGATTTCTGGAACTAAGAAGTTGTTATAACTTCATAAGAAGAAATACGATTTAATAGAAAGATACTTGATATAAAAGTAGCGTGGGTTCGTCCTAATAACATTCACTATGACACGGAGTTTCTCTTATCTCGGGTCCGCAAATTGTTACTTGTGGAATTTCTATTTATAAGGACAGTTACTGTTTATTTGCACACTTATTTGTCACGCGCTTTGACTTTATAATACTGTGTATTCTGCGTAATGCGTGATTTTTGTGTTATTCCTTTAAAAATAGTTTTTTTAGATCCTAGATTACTTGGTGTTTTTATTTATTTTCTGTTAATTGTGGTGTTTTTACTAGTATTGTGGTGCTATTATTACTTTATTTATTACAAACTCATATCTAACATACAAGGTATTCTAATACGTTAAGAAAGTACCTTAACTTAAATCCTCTAATATTAAATTATTTGTTACTAATTATAAATTAAACATACCTTAATAATTGGATGACTTCACACGTCGCGTACATACACATGTACGTGACGCATGAAGTCATCCAACGTGACGCGTTTTAAAAAACTTCTCTCAATTCTTGTCATTAATCGATTACCCAATCCCTATATTAAATTATTACTTCAAATTATTCAGATATCTGTTTGACCGGGAATCGAACCTGGGACCCATTGCTTTACGCGTTCGTCTTTAGATTTGATTTGGCTACTTCATCGGAACTTAATTATTTAATAACTAGCTGATCCCCGCGGTTTCACCCGCGTTAAAAAGTATAAAGGAATACTTATCTAAACATAACATCCCGCGCTCCCGCGAGAGAGTCCGCATGCGCGTGGGGCGCTCTTAACCTTTTTTCGAAACTTAAATTAGCCTATATTACGCCTTAGACCATAGGTTCCCAAACTTTTTCGTCTAACGCCCACTTTGAATGTCAGTTATTTTGTAGCGCCCCCCATTTTTTTTTACTTAAAAACCTTGATAACATATTACTCTCGCCTGAAATTTATATATATCTATTTTTTTCTTTTACGTTATGTCAATAGCAAATGAGCCACTTACCATCAGATGGGTTGCATCCATCTGATGGTAAGTGGCCACTGTCGCCTATAGACATCAGTGCTCCTCGATTTTTTTGTGCCCCTCACCGCCCCACTCTAGGCCTCTAGCGCCCACAGGGGGGCGTTATCGCCTACTTTGGGAAACACTGCCTTAGACCTTCAGCTATCTGCCAGTGAAAGTCCCGTCAAAATCGGTCCAGCCGTTTAGAAGACTTCTTCAGCCAAACAGAAAGACAGATAAAAATACATTTCCGTTATACGTATCGTGTATCCTTCATATGCATTGAGTCAAAATTGTTATTTAGAAATCACAAACAGATACTTCAATTTTATTTATTTATCTGTCTGGCCGGGAATCGATCCCGGGACACATTGCACGATAAACCTTTTCCACGCGGTCGTCATTGAATTTCATTTGTCTACTTCATCAGAACTTAATTATTAATAATGTGTGTAGTGCCGTAAATATCACGAGAGTCAGGTAAGAGCAATTTATAAGCTACTTTACGCGCTTTGTCACCCTGTTACCTTCGTTTTATTACTGAAAGCGGTAACCTTGCCCGGAATTCTTAATATCTTTATAAATAGCGCTGGAACGGCATTTAGTTGTTTACGATCTTTGGTTAGAATTAAATGCACGATATGTTTTTCGTAGTAGTGGCCACTGTCGCCCATGGACATCTGTAATCGACCCCTGATAAGACCAGAGTCTTACCTGTGGTTGGACACAAATGCAAACCTCTAAACTCTAAAGACTAAGTTGGAATGCCTCGAATAAGTATGTCTCTCTTACTAGTCTGACCAAGCGTTTAAAATCATAAAATAATAGCGCTTAACAGCTTAACTGCTGTGATAATGCAGAAATAAGTGTATACTAAATAACGACCTCCGTGGCGGAGCGGTCACCGTACCATACTGGCGCGCATTGGGCCCCGGGTTCGATTCCCGGCCAGACAGACATCTGACAAATGAATTTAGATTTCTGTTCTGGGTCTGGGTGTTTGTGTGTCCATTGCACCAACGACACGAAAGAAGCGTCATTCGAAGCGTCTTTTTTAATTTTTTTTTATATTATGTAATTAAATTAAAATAATATGTCAAAATTAAATACAAAATTCTACGAATTTTTGTCCTTCATCCAATAGGTATATTTGATAAAGAACTGTAAGCAGTTCCATAAAAATATCTAAAGATTTTTGTTTACCATACGAGTATAACTCGAACAATATTAGAGACCTGTCGGATATAACCAGCCAAGTCAGGCAATAGCAATTTGTAAGGGGATTTTATTAACGCCGATATTTGACAGGGTTTTTATTTTTGCAGGATTACATCGCTGACTTTATAAAAATAAGTTTCTCCTAGTTTACTTACAAAAATGCTATGTGTTTGCCAGATATCAGAGAATTGATGGCAGAAACATTTTGTAGCTAACGCGGCACTACTGTCACACCGATTTATGTTTAAGTTTTTAGGGTTCCGTGCCCGAAGACGAAAATAGAAGCCTATTATTAAGCTGTCTGTCCGTATGGCACAAGACTATTTCTTCTTTTGCGTTTGATTTTTTGTATGTGTATTGTTCTATGACGGCCAAAGCGACCATGATTACAAATTTAAAAAAAAGTTGAACCACTGAACCCTTGTATAAGTTCGACTAACGCTTGGCCATTTTTGTAGCTGTAGTACATCTACATCGGGCTGATTAAAGCACCATAAGACCGCGATTTGATACGGTACTGCGAATCCAATCTTCCCAACAGGTCTATGAATATTGCTTTCGATGTACTAGGGCATGATTTTTTGATATTTCCATCCCCTATCGTGATTATAGGAGGGTAGAAAGTTAGTATTTATCTTTTATACAAATAAATAAAATTGAAGTGTCTGTTTGTGATTACAAAATAACATTTTTTATTCAATGCATATGAAAGTATACACGATACCAATAACGAAAATGCAATTATTATTTTTTTTGTCTTTTAGTCTGTCTGTCTGTTTGGCTGAGGTAATTTTTTCAATGGCTGGACCGATTTTGACGAGACTTTTAGTACTAGCTTCAAACATATATGTGGCGGTGGTTCCTTCTCAGAACCACATATATTCTACCACATATAATTGCAATGTTAAAAATATAACAATACTATTTTACTAAAATAAAAACTTCTTTTTGCGAATAAAAAAGCGACTTCCCACAATTGGCGCACGAATTATAAATGACTCGGGCATCATCTGTTATTGCGGGAAGGGTCCGTAAAATTACGTGTGAACCCTTTAAATTATTTACGAGACCTCACTTTATCCTGCGAAATATTCAATTTACCACCACAAACCTTGACAGTTCAGTGGTTCCCAATCTTTATGTATTTTTAATGCATTTTATCTTTAGCTGTAACGGTAATTTTTAAGCGAAAGAAAATATTGTTTGTAGAGTTATATGTTATATTTGTGAGGGTTGGTTAACCTTTTTTTTTTGTTAACGAGGGGGGAAACCTTCAAAAGGTACCCGACGCCTCGGGAGCGGCGCCGGGTTATGTGGGATTCTTAGCGCACTAAAACCTCCCCGGTGGCCGCCTTAGCGCTTAATAAGAGGACTCCAGGTACTCCAAAGGGACCTTCCACTGGATTCCTCCGGCGCCATGCCCCAACGGGCCCAATCCCAGACGAGCACAACGCTCGCCGCGCCATCTGGTGCACGACGGTATGCGGCCACACATACCGCCGTCCTTCCCGGGGTCACTGGCTGGACCAGTGTTTCCCAAAGTGGGCGATAACGCCCCCCTGTGGGCGCTGGAGGCCTAGAGGGGGGCGGTGAGGGCTCAGAAAAATCGAGGAGCACTGATGTCTATGGGCGATAGTGGCCACTTACCATCAGATGGATGCAACCCATCTGATGGTAAGTGGCTCATTTGCTATTGACATAACATAAAAGAAAAAAATAGGTATATGTAAATTCTAGGCGAGAGTAATATGTTATCAAGGTTTTTAAGTTAAAAAATATGGGGGGCGCTACAAAATAACTGATATTCAAAGTGGGCGTTAGACGAAAAAGTTTGGGAACCTATGGGCTGGACGGTTCGAGCTCCCACTCGAGCCGCCCGCAACCCCGAGGGTTGGTTAACCTAGCATGATAAGGGAGATACACTCCTTTTGCAGTTGCAGTTAACTGCAAAATTTCTTTCTTTCTTTTTCTAATATGTGTCTATAAATTGCGTCTATAAATGTGTCTATAAAAGCGTGCGGATGCCGGTTGATTTACATATAATACAACTATACTTTAATTGAGTTTAAATGACTGAAAATAAATTTATAAGTGGTTCGTATTTAAGATGATTTTTTAAAAGATTTAATTTTTTATAATTTAAGTTAGTAAGGTATGTTACATTTTATTAAAAACGTTTGAAACCGCGGAACAGTTTATAAATAACATAGCAGATTCCTAAATGTTATTCCTAAATGTTAATTTGATGTTGTGATCAAATCAAAACCACCACTGACCCGTAAATGCTTCAAAGGATCCCAATGAGAATTAATCTAAATAAATACATAAAATAGAGTACACAGAGATATCTCTCTAATTTGAAAATAGCTCCTTTACTAAAATTAGATTAATAGCTTCATAAGGAAATTAAAAAGTGTTTTAACATCAGCTTTAAAGGACTATGCAGGAATATTCTAAAACTAGGAAATATACGCAAAAATACTAAATACTAAAATTATGATAAAAAAGGGGATTTTAAAAAAATATTTTCGTAGTCAGAAATCGAACAACTTCATTTAAAAATAAACTCACCTATATTGTTGCGCCATTTATATCAGGTGGCTTGTAAGGATCATATTCTGGTAACTATATACGTGGGAAAGCAGACATTTTTAAAGAAATACATATTTTCATACATTCTCCTACTAAGACTACACGTTTCAATTCTTCACTACTATGTCCATTGATTATAATGAATGAAAAAATCGCCCTGTATGTATAAGCATGAAGAATCAGACTAATAAAAAATCACACTGTATAGAATAAATATGAAAATAAAAAATCAAAAGAATCAGACAAGAAATATAAATTTGAAAGCCGTGTTCGTTAATTAATTACAGTACCCCTTCATTGTTCTCGATAGGTTGAGAACGGGTGGCCTTATTCAATTGAGAGCACTTTGGCGGCCTGAAAGCCTAGATGGTCTTAAATGAAAACCACCTTTATTGTAGTTATCAACCTATTATTGTCCCACTGCTGGGCACGGTCTTCTTACAGTGCCATAGGCAAAGATCTATACAACTGTACATAAGCCCTGCGCATGCAAAAACTGTTTGCGTTTTGCGTAACTGCTGCTGACCAGTGCTTGAATATCCGTACAAATCAAATTGACCCTTAGAA
>DWPV01005643.1:0-12233 GCA_018251915.1 Urbanus proteus proteus
ATATATTATTTGAATGCCAATGAGCTATACTTTCACCCCCTAAAAGCTTTTACACCTATTTCAAATCACCCTGTATAATCAAAGGCTACCTCATTCCCTTCGTGAGACAACCCCCTCTCATACCTTTTCATGCAAGGATCCGGAAAATATTCGAAACGAGAACATTGGATTTAGAAATTTAAGTATGTGGTTCACTTATGTGACAGAAAACCATTATCATTCTATAAAAAAATAATGAAATGTCTAAGTAAAGCCAAGCCAAGTCTAAGGATATTTAATGTGTTTCTTTACTAATATTGACTTGGATGTGTCAACTAGTAAATGTGCATAAAGAATGTTCAACGGCCAGTCACATAAACTCCCAACTATATTAATGAAGAATTTCATGAAAATAACCCTAGACTTGGCTTTGGTTAGAGATTTTATTACTTTTTACAGAATAAGCAGCTCCGTCAAGGCTTTGTTAGTGTATTACAGGATTTTGTTATAATTCTAATTAATATAAGTTTATTTTTAGTACTTTAAACAATGAAACGAAGAAGAGATATAATATTAGAGCTAGCTCAAACGCTAAGCGGGGATACAATGCCTGATAATAACAAAAGGTTAGTATTTTCTTCAATTCTGAAATTAAATTCTTCTATGTGTTAAAAATAATTTTTCATAATATTTATAATAATCTTGAAATTCATGATGATAATAACATATAATATTTGTCTTTAAGTATCTACTAAATTGATAGATTATTTTTTTTTGTAGCATGGCATCAAGACGATGACGAGGGTTATTATAAACATCGATTTAAATCCTAAGTTTCATTATAAAATTTTCGTAGACTTTTTTTTTAGATTTGTTACCGTGAAAACAACTGATATTAAAGAAACTAAACCGTTTAAAAGATCAAAACGTGCCAAATCGCTTTTCCTTGAATCACAATATGATAATTGCGAAAAAAGGTTACAAACATTAACGATTACGCATGTAGGTTACTATCGAATATACAAGATCCTAAGAGCAGAATAAGACTCTGGAGAAATGTAACTGTTCCAGAACTTAAAAGTATTTCTTGGAATTTTAATTCATGTTGGTACTATCAGACTACCGAATCACAGACTATTGGGAAAGGGAAAGTAAAGTTATATGAAAAGAAAGTATCACAATAAGAGTTTTTCTGATTCCAAGTCAAGTTGCTCAATACCCTCTACTAGTACATCATTCTAGTAAATCTTTTTTTATAGAATGAACAACAGAGCGCATAGGATACTCAACATGTCATTGTTAAAGTACAAAAACCAAATCAAGCAGCCAAATGACAATGATGAAACTATTTAAAAACAACGACGTTAAAAGTGATCCCTGTATTGATAAGATGAATAACGCACCAGCATTGGATGACTCCTCGGACTGTGTTTCCATTTTTGATAGTCAATACAATTCCAGTTTACCTCTGAACAGCGAACCGGAGTTGGAACCAGGTTATAGAAATAATAGACCAAACGTAATTATTGAAGAAACCGATTATGGTAGCGACATTTTTGAAACAAGTTCTAGCAATGGTGATTTTTCATCCGACGACAGTGTCCAGGATCCAGATTTTCAAATTAGAGACGACTTGCGGCTAACTGATTCTAGCTCAGATGACGATAATAACATCAAAGGTCAACAATGTTCGCCTAAATCTGGAACTTCTGGTTTGAATAACGAGTCAGTTCTTAAACCTAATGAGGTCTTATTGAGACCACCTTCTGAAACTGTTATTAATCAGTCATCGAATTTAGATTTTACAGCACCAAATAATGGCGATATTCAGATTCCTAGTGTAGATACAATATCAAGTATTAATACGCCATCTCCTTGTGTTGACAATGAGAATATTTAACATAACGATAAAATATCACAACTTACTACAGGTAGTAGATGAACAAGATGCAACTATGCACGCTCCGTGTGAACACTCCAGGCCGTAGCTTTACGTGTACATGAAGCAGAGTGCTTCAAGCTTAATAAACCATTTCATATTAGACTCTGTTTCTAGAGAAAGAAGTACTAACTTCAGTAAAGAAGAAGTAAAGAGACTTCAAGAACTTGTTGATAAATATAAAAACATCTTGGTTTGTAAAAAGACTGATGGCAGTAGCATCAGACAAAAATAACAGTCTTGGCAATTCATTGAAAAATAATTCAATGCTATTAGTCAAACTTCAAGAAGTATAAAAAAAATTAAAATATAAAGGGATATGCTCATTTTTGGCCATGTGCGTCCGTCAATGTGGTTAAAAGCAAAAATCATCAAATATTATCTCAATAATATTCGTATAGTTTACTTTCAAATACAACTTCGCCACTCAGATAAATAAAATATGTAGATTACTCACGGCCTTGTATTTGAGTGAAGCAAAAAAAAACTACGCTACTTTCATGTATTTATAATATACGCACACACTTACATAAAAAACTAGTCTATAAGACTAGACTAGGTATTGTGGGCAGCTAAGTACATACATACATTTTGTACTCCAATTATTTCATAAACATTTTTATTTCTTTTTTTAATATTTCATTTGAAAACAAGTTCACACACAACCTATACCTATACTATACCTATATATGATAATATAACTATGTACTTGTGTATATGTATTGCTTATAACAACTATCGGGTATAACGTCGGAAACTATATGGTCCCTTCAATGTTGCTATATCAGGTTTTGACCGTACCTTGACATTGCCAAAAGTAGAAAGAATTTACCAAATCATTTAGGTGATTTGATTATTAAGGAGAATATTAATAGAAGTAGGATTATTTTTACTTCTGTTTGTGGTAACATTCAACATTTAAGTAATTTTCCCAAGTTTGATATGAGTAGTTTGAAGCGGTTTGCCTTAGGGACGTACCAAATAAAGCAAGCTAGATCTTATAATGGGGAGCATATGAGGCAAAATGGCAGATATCAGATAGAAGTGTTTAAAGAAATTGAAGATTTGCCTTTGATATTAGGAGTCAATAATTACTTAGTTCCCGTGGAAGAATAAAATCGAGACATGTATCCAGCAAACTATACTATACTTGTTAATAAATAAAAATGAAAATGTAAGAGATACATTAGACCCCATATCTGGTTGTTACTGCTCTTGTCTAGTTAGAAGAACAGTTGGTTGTTGTGCGCATGTAATGTGTATCTTGTGGTATTTGAGTTGGGCCCGTTATAATAATGTAAGGGTACCAGCTCCAGGTCTCGATAGAATATTTGATGAATAAAATAATTCACGTAACATTCAGTTTTTTTATTTGTTCCATCTATATCTATATGTATAAGAAAAATACTTATATGTTGACGAGCTCTTTGGTTCTACAACGATCGAGCGATGCAGATGCTGTCATGTAAGAAAAGTCATGATGAAAAGACATTTTATGGGACTCTATTACTGATCATGGATTATTAGGTACAGATTGTTATTGAAATATGGAACAAAGTAAGAGAAGTATATATTATTGAATAACCATTAACCCTTCTGCTATAAATATAATGATAATTATGTATAAAGTAACTATCGAGTACTTTTATCTTCACACACATAATGCCATAAAATGGGCATTATTTACTAATTATTAAGAGAATGTTTCATAGAAGCGACATAAATCATACTACTTCTAATACACCTGCATAGAGTCCATATTACCGAGTCTATTATAACCTAAAAGCAAACTTATTATGTTGAATATCTCATAACTCCTAATATGAATTTTGACAAAACATGGTACGTGTAGTTTACTTTGATAACAGAAGCAAATAAAGGTATTTTTATCAGGGCACAAAAATATTGAGGTCAGTACATTTGCCCATACAAAATGGGCATTCTCATTAATTAAAATACACGATAGGTTACCTACCTATTAAGCACTTGAAAATAAAAAATTGTATTTAATAAAATACTGAACCGTTGAAAAAAGTTAATACGACCCACAAATTATGAAATATCAAATAATACAATATTTTTAAAAGTCACTCTTCCAATAAGAGGAAATCGACTAAACGCCCGTTAAGGTAATATTTTATCACACCTTTTGAAATAGATCCAACTGTGCTCATTTAGCAGAGCTAGCGAAAATTAATTGGCCATATGTTTTCGTTACATTCTCATTAAAACGGGCGCTTTGAAAAGATATGACCCCATATGGTGCATCGTTTTTTTGTATTGCAAAAACACGTCAAAAATGTTAAGCCGACAAAACAATCAAACAACAAACAGGAAAAAACGGACGTAACAACCTGTTTCAAATTTAAATAATGTGTCAAGTCATCTCATCACCTTAGTACTTCGTTTTTTGTTAGTACGTTGTTGTCGTATGTATTTAACTTTTATACGGAGTTACATACCAATCTAAAGTAAGCTTTTGTGGTAAGTTTTAAGCTGTAACAATTTTGTTGGTAATGGCACTGGGAAATGGTATTTAAATAGTACAGATTGATAGTTTTTTTACATTTTGAAACCAATACAAGCATTTTAGGAGGTATATTAGTAGTACAATAAGATATCACTATAATTTGATTCCAACTAGGGGTTGTAAATTAGACATCCACGTTAATTAAAGGATAATGTGATTAGAAAGATCATTATTTTGCTCTTGATAACAGCATGTAAACTACGTAATCTCTATAATAGTTAACGTGCAAAATATATTTAAAGAATTCCTCTTCACAACTCTAAAGCAAATAATTGTAATGCAAACAAACTAGTTAGTACTATTACTCACTTAGTAGTATCGGTGATATCACACCACGCTAATGTACACGTGTACGGTAGCAGCACAGCTATATTGAAGAAGTAACCGCAGCATTTGATCTTGTTGTGACAATTAATTGCTTCGGCACTACCTGGGAAATTGGCCCGCCTCCGCAATTAGTTCCCAGTTCCCAGCTTACTAATGCCTGTGTAACTTATGGTCGACGATAGCAGCCGTCTCATGTCGCTCATTAATGGATAGTTTCCATTACTAATCGACTTCAAACAACATTTCACTTTGTAATTTAAGGGGTAATTATCGCATTTGGCCAAAGATTAGCTCTTGTATTTGCGACTCTAGTCCCACTAATTTAAGTATTCCTTTTTAGGTTTGCAAATGATTTGTTGTTTTCGTTAACAGAAGATATTGTTTTGCGCTGACAAAACGTTTTATGTTCCGATCCGATGATTATGACTGTCTTAACCAAAACTGTTAGGGAATTTCAATATTCAATATTAAGTATCATTTAGGTACGGAATTGGTATTACTGTCTATAGCTATATTTTGTGGTGTTCTTTTTCAGTTTTATTTATGTATTAAATAACTGAACAGATACAAGTATTTAAGAGCATTATATACCTAGTGTATAGTAGATATTAGTAAACAGGCTATTGCTGGAATACATACTATTTTGAGTTTATTGATTAGTGATCTCAGAAACTAACCATAGTTGTCTCATAGGCATCCCGCGAATTTATAAATATCGAATTGTCCATGTGATATCAATATAAGCCTAAATAGTTTGCCAAAAATTCAAACAAGTTTTACGGATTTTGGTACTCATCTTATAACTTTGCATATTTGTTATACCTATGATTTGCTATAGATATAAACTGTTCTAAGATTATTTCTATTTAACATTTTAAAATACAGGTGTAGGCTTTGTATAGAACATTAGAACAGTGTTAGTACCTGCGCGAATGTGGCGCGTGCGCACCTGTACCCGCATGCCCGCTTCTATCTAAATAGAGAAACACAGCGTGTTGTCCAGCCCTTTTTTCAAACTGCTTTTCTGTAATCAACTATATTGAGACAATAATCAACAAAGGTTAAACAAATTCCAGCAATATGAGGGTTAGAATGTGTTAGAGATAACAATCACAAAAATTCGAATTATTTTACTAATAGATGGGACAATTTCTAAACATTAGGAGGTGCCGATGAATTTTTAATTAAATAAATAATGTTTATTAAGAAGTAGAACCATTAACGTGAGGTTCTATGCTTAGGTAATATTACCTAAGCATATTGTCATTTGCGATAAGGCATCGTCATCACAACCTTTTATAATACAACACAAATTAAAAACGCGACCGGAAATAAACTTACCGCGCTCTATATGTCGGTAGAGTCCAACTTAAGCTGTCTTTATTAGACCAAATTGCTTATTCAAAATCGAGATTCAATCAAGTGATGAAATACTAAAGCATGTATTTATATACATCATACATATATGTATAATACTTGTATATATAAACATTCGACTTCTTAGATTGGCACATAACGCAACGCACGCTTGTCAAGCCATCTTATCATACGGAAACCTACAAGCCAAGTTTTGTACATGACGACTTTTTGTAGGAGTGCAGTCTATTAGTTCTCATTTAAATAACGAATTATATATAAATAAGTTGTTATACATTGTATGCTCAGGGCTTTTCCGGTAATAAAAATCATTTATTTAAGCGTTCACGACTCGAAACCAAATTAATTATTTTTAAATGTTATAGAGTCTTTATCGGAAGCTTTCATAGTTGTTTTGCTACTATGCTCATATATCGTGTTTTTGTAAATGACTTCGTAACCAGAAGCTTATAAGGCTGTGTAAGCACTACCACGTGCTATATAAACAAACAAAAAATACATTGATCAAGATATCACAAACTCGAAATTGTTATTTACTTAAGGCGTCTCCTGTACGTCGCCTGAACTATCTTCATATCGGCATCATCAAATTCTTTATGCTCTTATTATTACATGTTTGAGTAAGAGAATGGCATCTGATTGGAATATATTAAAGGCAAAGAAAACGAGTTTCTTTCCTTATACTATAAAGAAAGTATAATTTATTGGAATTTAGGCCTTTTGTAATGTTTTTCATAATTCAAAATTCATACTACATATGTATGTACATAAATACTATAATATTGACATGTTTTCGTATTAAATTTGTACCTACCTGTATTTTTAAATACTTACCTTCTTTGATAACATTGTTCGTGACATTGTTTGATATTAATAAGTAGTTAATTTAAATTTGATTGTGATTTGTGTTCTTGCTCTTGTATGAAAGAGCTTATAATCGAAGCGATGAAGACGTCGACGTAGCAAGCCGCAGGCAGTTGCAACGCGGCGTGCTGTGGAGATGGTTCACGCAGGGTTCACAGTTACTATAGTTATAGTCATATCATGATAAGATACTAAAGATTTTCATCTAGCATATTTTTACAAAGCATAGCAGAAAAAATACCTACATAATTGTAAAATCATTATTTTTATTTCATTGAAAAGTAGATTTTTATGTAGAGTCTTTTGATATTTTACAAAAAAACACTGTCTGTTTGTAGAATCTATAGAAAAATCTAGAAGTAGAAAGGTAATTCACGAGACAAATTTTAATTTTAACTGAATATCACCTCACATTTCTAATCAGGTATTTTTTACGCTCTGGTCATTCTTAGTCGTTCATTTTGTATCTTTTTCCTTATATATCGGCAGTAAGTCGGCAGCCCTAGAGGGATATCGGCAAAGTACCGTCGGATGTTATCGTACTTATCTGCCATATTGATTGCGCCCGTGTCGAAAGACTCGCCGGCCAAAAGCGACGCGAGCGCAGATTGAAACCTGAACGTGTCCGATGATTGATTACTGCGTAATGGACACTGACACTCCGAACCGATTTACTGAAAATACCAATGTGACAATGTTGTACTGTTTATAAATACAGTTATAAATTAATAATGTATTCACAGAGTGTGATTTATTACATTTATTTTTATAAAGAGTAATTTTGAATACACAAACAACAAAATATTTGTGATGTAATGCTGTCAATAATCTTCAAATTTGCATTGGCGTTATTCATATGCAATGAAATGTCAGGTCTCAGTATACTCCCCTATAAGTTTATTAACTTTGATGGTTACATTTATGGATTCATACAAATGTCACAATTCGTTGAAAATTCATTTGAGTTATATTGTTTATATAAATATTATTAAAACCATGTTAAATACTTTTTTGACTGTAGTAACTTTAATACCTCCATGGAGCCTGTATCTGTACCTACATATCACTTTTAATATTAATTATTGTCAAGAATTTGGGATACGTACCATAATATTACCAATTACCAAAATTTCACGCTCTTATCGATCCCTATCGATGATGTAATGAGTTTTAAAAGCTTTTCGCTTCCAAGGAATTCAAAATCTCTGCAAACAGGCATGATTTTAATCTAAAGATTGAAGATGTACTTTTCCGTTTTAAATGATTTATGTTCGTACTGAAATCCATCGCGATAAGACATACATCCAACTACTTGTATATTCAGGGATATTTTAAATTCATTTATTGAGTGTTCGATGTTTTCCATATTAAAGGCAGTAAAATTAAAAAAAGTTTGCGAATTTTGATGAGGTTAATGCGTTGTCGCGGTGCGGGATATTATTAAGAATAATAACCGCGATAAAGCTGTAAATTGCGTATGCGTGAGGTCGAAGCACTCGGCGCGGGCGCAGGCGTCACGGGAGCCGTTTGCCCACTTGCCCAGCGCCAATTGATTGATAATGCCTGCCATCAAATCACCGAAACGCTTCACGCAAATGCACTTGTCAAGAGCCTTCACGATTGACCCGAGCATTTATAACTTGCGTTCGACTGTGTTTGTGCCTTTTATAAGACTTTATGTGTTTGATTTTATGTTTCAATTTTCTTTTTATGGTTTTGCTTTTGATCTTCAATACCTGTATAACATATTACTAAAAGTTAAATACTTTGGAAAGTACAGTAATTATTTAAAATTTTATGGAAAACATTTTTATAGCGGCATATTGCATATTATGTCCTCAGTCGACTTCACTTTGAAGATATATCTTCGCCCACATTATTCATGCCAGTTTTAAGTGCAGTGTAATATTTCTTAATCCATCAGCTTTCCCAACTATCTTACAGCGCTTTGTTGCTTGTTACTTAGCAGACCCAAATTAACGGGTGTTTTGATTTTCCTGTGTTTTATGTACCTATTAGATATTCTCCAAACAATAATCTTGCATACTACTAAAACGTGCAATAAAAATGTCAATAAAAGAAAATATAAAAATGATATTAAATAAACATGATCACATTCTAAATGCGGTCAAGCTACAATACATTTAAAAGATGTCTAATCAGCCGCAAGTTAAAATAAAAGGAAAATTAAACACTACTAGTCTGCGATTTGTAGTAAAAATCTATATTATGTATATCCGGACGCATATACGTAGGTAGTTTGATGCAAAATTAAGCGCGAGTACAGATGACCGCCATAGAATTTTTGATCCTGTAAGTGGGTATTCATGAACAACAAAGAAATTAATTATTCAATAAGTAGAAAACAAGCACGGATTCTAGCTAGATGCCATATAAAGTGAACATTGTAAGCTGTGTAACGAACTCCAAATAGAAAGGAGCATCTACGTGAAATCGATCGTGGTTGCGATGCTACATTAGAATACTTAAGTTATACATCTTATAAAATAAGTAATTAAAGACTTTACCGTGAACCGATACAGCAGCGCTACACTGCTGCTGTAAGAACCGACACACATATAGGCAGTATGGCGCGTCGCTGTAACACGCTGAGCGTTGCTGTAGTGTCGTTCTCGAGACTTTTTCAATCTTGCAAACGTTTGAATACAAAACGTTACAAAATTAGCGTTTTATTTAGGCGAGGTGACATTAAAATGTTTTTATATATTTCGGCCGTAATGCAAATGTGTGAATAGGTTCAATTAAATTTTAAGTATTTAGTATGTAATATAAGAGACGTTACTGTTCTTATGGCGGTAGGTATATTAATAGTAGCTTGACTTTTACCAGCATGCGAGAATGCTTATTGGAATAGGGCTTTCCGCGAACACGTAAAACCACCTGACTTTCGTAAGTTCTTTATCGGCGATCAAATCTGTGGTTTGACCCATGATAATAAACGTGTCCGGATAAGCTCGCAGTGCGCTCCGGCTGCAATAACATGCTTGCAGAATGTTACCTTTTTGAGTGGAACTGATATGTATAAATAAAATATCACTTAAATTTGCCTCATTTATAGAACATTTTTTCAACAAAACCGTTCCTTTCTAATGAATTTATATCCCAGTTTTTTCTACGGCGTTTTCTGAATTTATAAGTAGAGAGTAATCAAAATTTATTTACTTCCTTTTTTAACAATTATAGATAAATGACACGTAAACATAATTATCTAATGCAAGAATTCCAGATTAGTCACGTTCTTATATCACTAGGTACGCAGTTTGATCGTTCCTGGCAAATTAGCAAGAAGTTCGCCGTTAAGGTTATTAGGCTAACTTATCGGACCTTTAGCTAGTCCAGGATCGTAGAAACACGGATGTAACGGCGCGTGACGTCCACCTGTCGCGTGCGAGGCGCGTGCAGCGCCAACCGCCGCGCACGCTGGAGCGTGGCCAGCGCACTTGCTGCCGAAACCACCGACCGTGGATACGGGCGCACACCTGACGCCCGCGCGTGCCGTACGCGTTGCCATCGCGACCTCATCCACCTATATCGCAAACTTCGCACCTACGGTCTTCGCGCATATGCTAAATTTAAAACGAATTTAAAATAGGTACTTCTGAAGCGTGATCGAAATTTGGCCTCCGGATTGGGGTTGGAACTTGGAATTTCGAATGGCGGATACGCACGTCAGATTGTTGAGTTTTGTCTGTATCAGATTTTTTTTTTTACTTAACTTTAACAGTGAAGAAAAATAAAATGTGACAAATCCTGCACGTTTGAGAATTCTTAAAAATATCTCAAATGTGTTTGAAGTGTATCAATTCGCACTTCGTTAGTACGGTAAACTATGTATCTATGATCTAAACCCTTTTCGCTCTGAGTAAAGACCCGTGCCGAGCAGTAAGACGGTATGAGTTAATGACAACTGTGACATCACAATCGTAATAAGACCCACAAAAAGCTAATATTAAAAACTAAAGCAACGCTCTAGTTTTTCATGGGTGACGGTATCTACTTACTGTCACTTGACCCGACATGATTGCTGTATTTATTTTTGGGCAAGGCTTGCCAATTATTTTTTTGCCTCCGATAGAAAGAACCGAGACAAACCAAACTAAAAAGAACCCGTAAAAACAAACCGTGACGAAATACCGGTCGGGTTGAGATGTCTTGTATATTATCAAATTCTAATTTATGACACTACCGTTTCAGAGAATAACATCTAAAAAAACTAAACATAAAACTAGTCTCTTTTAAACTATTTCCGAAGCTTCGAAATCAACTCAACTTGCAGATATACGAGTTCAGTAGCACAAATCAACTTGTTACTCAGTATCTACTCTTCAAGAATTTCTCACGAATAAACATAGATGACGGCACTTCTGTAAGGAATCTATAGTAAGTAGCTAACTTGCGGTTTATGCAGGTTAAGAGGCATTTCGTACAATAAACGGTAATAAATCGCCGTGCGTGTGCAAATGTCACCGCGCTATTGGTGACTGAAAATGTCATTGTGTTTCAAGACAGTACAAGGCCTTAATGAAAGGAAGATATTTGTATTTACATCGGTAACAAACGTCAATTTAATTATCATAAATCTTTCGCCCTTTCTCATACTAAATAATGACGAACGATTTGAATTGACGAATCTCATTAAATTTGAATATAAGAGTGGAATGATTTTCGTTTTTTATCGTAAAATTAAAACAGTAAAGGTATTTTTTGTTATTATTTGAATTTACGATTTGTTATAATCATAAGAATAGACAAATATTGCATCTTAAATGGTACATATAAGCCCAGTGGGAGACATAAAAATATTGAGGATAATACCAGCCCGCTGGGTGGCCACGGCGAACCAACAACTAGATCGCCTACGCTGCGTGCAGGCAAAGGTTATCAGCGGCCGCAAGATTACGTAAGACACATTTTAGGATATACATGCTATAACGTAAAGTTTGCATATATAACAACTATAGCAGTCATAGCGGTTTGAAATCTGGGCGTCCAAAATTCGAATCGGAATCGAACTTCTGATTTCCCGATGGTATGTCTGTATTAGAAATTAATACATTAGTTTCATTAAGTACAATACACTTGTTTATAATACTTTATCTACTAAAATCTACAAAACCGCACTTAGCTAGTACTAGCTAGCGTTTGGGACTTTTTGTTTAAATCCTCATTCTGAGAGGAGACCCATGCCCAACATTG
>DWPV01005644.1:0-12232 GCA_018251915.1 Urbanus proteus proteus
ATTCGAATGACATATCAACATGACGGCCTTAGTTCCTATTTTCGCCATTTCACAGAAAAGTTGGTTCATCTGTATTTTTAAGTGTTGTGAGTTTTATTCATCTGAGGTTGTGAGCCACAAAGTAGTTTCAAATGCATGAGTTTTGGTGTAGGTACCTATGATTTGTAATTGTTGTTATAATAAAACTATTTCAAAATAAACCATAAATATTAAAATTATTAAACTGAATTAAAATATATATATAATTAAAATGTGAGAATTTAAAGCATATTTTAAAATAATAACTACAGAGTTGGTGTCAAAGTATTTTTGGAATGGATAAGGTGCAAATAAATATTGTAAATAAAATAATAAGTCGCCAGTAAAACTCTTTTATAAAATTATTTCTTTACTTATCAATATCATTTTAAACTATTTTAATCAGACTTTTACCAGCAAGGTCTGTTATATTGCAATTCTTAAAACCTTTGTAGAAAATAATTTAACTTAAAGTTGGTGTTTATTACTGGCTAAAGTTTCTAGTTCTATTTCAAAGGAGACTTAAATCTAATATGGGCTAATATTTAAACATTAGTTATTTCGTAAATAAACAAACATGTACAATCGTAATGTGTATTTTCAATACATAGTATGTATATTTACAAAACTTCCTTTTTATGTTCCACTTGTCATTTATATAAAAAGAGGTTTAAGATACGTTACAATTATTACAATGATACAAAACAACATGATAAACGTAGCGTACTCCTATGTATTTACAGTGTTACAAATTAAAACTCATAAATATTTATTTAACATATTATCAAATGATTGGGCTAAATAAAAAAAACAACACATAGTAATCTTGGGTAGTAAACGCTATTAAACTGTTTGTTTATTTATATAATTCAAAGCAATTCATTTGTGCTGAAGATTTTTGGAAATTAAAAAATTCACTACCTATTTAAATACGCAACTACTTATCTATTTATAATGTGAGCTAATCATTAGGCCCGAAGTCGACAGTCTGTGGAGCGCGTAGAGGCGCACGCGGGCACCTCGAGAGGCGACGGCGAGGTGACAGGTGGCACTGCCTCAGTGCCCGCACTTTGACTAGAGATTATCTGCGCCGCAGGTGACGACGTCGGCCTAGGCTTTTCTATACGACCAATTTTTTGTTTGTTTTCCAAACTAATTTTGTTCTCTGCAGGGTTGCTCGATATTGGTTTCTCTTGTTTCCTGAATTTCGTTTGTTCATCAGTCACGAGAACGGCGAGAGGTGGCGCTGGTGGTATATATGCGTGTGGCTCGTAATTATCGTCGACGTAATCCTCTGGACTCCAAGTTGCCGCTGTGGTGCTCGTAAAAGCTGTCGTAGATGTCTTGACTGTCGTAGCTCGTGACGTTATGGGAGAAACTGTCATAGGTACGTTGTTTTCTGGCAATAAATTGGTCGTTATTGTAGCAGTTTCAGGAACAGTGAATACTTTTCTATTCCTACTAGATCTAGTCTTTCGTCGTTTTTGTAATTTTGGCACATCGAGAAAGAATGGATCAAATATAAGATCAGATTCTTTATAGTCATCATAATTTATTGGTACTATTGGCTTTACAGCACTGACCACATTACCTACAGTGTAATTCAACCTTTTCCCGTTACTATCACTAACAGATGCGCTGGCAGTAACTATAACTCGAGGTGGACTTTTTGGTTTATTTGGAGGTTTCTCAGTTTCAGTGGGAGGTGCAACAGAACGAGCCGCCAGTGATGATTCATCGTCTGGGAGGGTATCGTCACTTCGTTTGCGGTCGTAATAAAATGGATTAAAAGGCAATGGGTGCTGCGATGGCAATGGCGAAGGATATGGCTGTTGTTGACGATGTTTAACTGACGTTTCGTGTCTGTCTGAAGGCTGAGAAGTTGGTCCTGGGCGTAATATTTGGTTTCTTGGATCTAATGTTGTAGGTCGAAATGGTGCTGGTTGTGGTCTTTGCACGAAAGGCGCAGGACGAGACGCTACCGGTCGAGGGGCAGTTCTTGATGATTCATACTGGAAATGATCAAACTGTTGCGGTGGTGCGTGCGTTATAAATACTCCATCCGCTGGACGAAAGCTTTGTCGTTGGAACGATATAGCTTCGGATCCTGGACCTCGATGACGGTAAATAAACTCTTGAGGCGAGAGAAGAGATGGATCTATTGTTGGTGTTGGACTAACGGACGGTGTTAACGAAGAATGTATTGGTGGAGATAAAGAAGATATAGACGGTATCGGCGAAGAAATCAAATGAGGAACTGGTGGCGAATGACTAGTTGAGGATATAATAGTACTTGTTGGAGTTTTCTTGGTTGTAGTGGTCGTTATAGTAATTGGTGCTTGGATAGTAGTAGTTATTAGAGGATGCGAATAATCTTCTTCGTAGTCCGCACTCTCAGAGTCAATCACTTCATCTTCATCTTGATATTCTGGAATAAAATACAAGTATAAATGATTACTCATCTAATTTTAAAAGGAAGCTTTAGTAAGATATTTTATGGATTTAATTAACGGTTATTGCAAATGTTTAAGTTTTGTTAGTCACTATTTAATGTTAGGCTTAAACAATATTTAATTTTCAATAATAAATATTTTTGTAATGTTACCTTCTGCAAGGTCATGTTCTTTGGGTGGTAATGATGGATGTATGGGTTGAGTATCTTGCGAATACTTGGGTTCCTCCTTCTTTATTTCTTGTACGGGGTCTTCTGTGGAATCTATTACATCCGGCGTTTGATTTTGAATTTTATTAGGTGTTGTTGGTGACTCGTTCACGAACGGATCTGATATTATTTCCGTAGGCTTAGTTTGTTTGTGAGACTGTTCCGTTGATTGCGTTTGAGGTTTTGGTTGGTCTTCTTGTATTATAGGTGGCGCTGTGCTACCGTATAGTTCTAAATTTAAACTGTAAAACTTTTCAGACTTTGTACAATCTACTTCATCTACTCTTTCACAAACTCGTGTCTCCTGAAATAAGAAATTGTCGTCATAAGTAACATAGATATAACTCCAATATTTATCATAATTTTTATAAATAATGAAAAATATAATTTTACCTGATCGAAAACAGTGCCATTAAGACAAAGGAACTTAATATCCATGGGCTCGTCTTGTTGCCCAACAGTACACACGTGGAACATCTGGCAAGAGGTCTCCAGATCGGCATAATACCCGCCGATCACTTTACCAGTACACGTGAAGTTCGTTTCAGGAAGATTGTCGAAGTCCAAGTACTGGAATCCAAAAGTTTTCACATATCACTATCAGTAGGTACATAGAATAAAACAAACCGCTTTCCGCTGTCTGTCCCTATGTATGATTAGATCTTTAAAACTACAACGGACTTTGATGCGGTTTTTTTAATAGAGTAATTCAAGAGGAAGGTTTGTATGATTAATAACTTCCATTATATAGTAGAGAAGCCTGGGAAGCCGCACGCAAAAGCTAGTTATTATTAAAGTAAAAACAGATGAACAATGTGAATCTAACAAGTAAACGTTCTTACGGTGGCACTCATTGCCAAGATCGGTGACTATTAAAATGTCCTTTAGGGGAGCCTATGTTCAGTAGTGGATTTAAAAGTGAATGGGTGGAGGTTTTTTTTGAAGTCGATATAACGATGTTTAAGTATATTTTTCAGGGCTAGTAGCGCATCTGCGATTCACTTCACGTTCGTCTACTAACTTTCGTAGTTATGTCTTTCAATAGATAATAAATGGATGGACTTTCAATTTTGACTATTGACTATTTTATCACCAAAATGTTGTTAAATAAAAGTTTAGAGTAAAGTAGGTAGTATAAAAAATCAAAAATAACTCACTCCTGGTTGAATGGACCTCGATATCCGAAATTCATTTTGGAATACAAATATTAGCAACCACAGCCATACTGAAATCAAATATAAAATCCATTATAAATACAAATATTCAAAAATTTACTTCAATCAAATAAATGAAGTCTTCAACATTCATGCAATGCATTATCAAAGGAAAATCAGGATGTAATCGAAAAGTATAGGATATGTGCACTTTTTATGATACTTTATTTCCTGCTTTAAAGACTACGTAGGTACATATCTATATCGTTAAATTCGTGTTTCCATTACTTAATGTTTAGCTCTTATTGTAAATTAACTAGAGTCGCACTAGATGGCGCCGATTTTTTTGTATGAAGAACTTTTAACTCAAATGGTTAGACGGGCGTAGGTATCTTTACTTTCGAAATAATTAATCTATTGATATCGTTATAACTTTGATAGTAAAAAAAGTTACCTTGCAAAGCGGAGGCGGAACGCACTACGAGTGCGCCGCCGGCTGAGATCCGAGCCTGCCGCCGCATCTGGAATAAGAAAACGTATACAATGTTATTTTTTTAATATATTACACAAAGAGCATGCAGTCCATCTGATGGTACGTGGCCACTGCCAGTCATGGTCATACGTGATCAAGCCCAAATAAACTAACAATCCAACCTATCTAGGTCTATCAGAGGTGTTACCCCTACGGACTAAGACGGATTGCCTCGCTCGATATCTCTCATATCCCACCCTTCAAACCACAACATAGCAGCGCCTGAAACTGTTATAAGAAATAGTTGTGGCGTTGGTACCGCCCGAGTCGAACCACGAAGTGTTCTGCCACCTTCAAAAAAGGGTGTTAAACGTCGGTACGTGTCCGTAGTAAGTACAAATAGAGAACCTTAATGTAACGATATACCTAAGTGTAGAATGCGTCATACTTTACATTATTCACGTTCTTACTTCCCTGACATAAAAGCCTATTCAAATCATGAGAGATTGACGATAAAAAAAGTTATGAGCGAATGAACTGAATAAAATGAGTGGTATGTGGGTCGAGTTATTCACACGCGCATCCAAATAAAACAATAGTGTTTCAACATAAACAAATTGTTTACAGCAAATAGTTCCGATATATTCCATCCGAAATTATACAATGCAAATACCTACAACTACTTCTCATGTTAAGTTTCGTCAAATATTTGTTAGGCCAGTACTTAATAGTTTTAAGCATTATAAATATCAAAAACGATATAATTATTGCGAAGTACGTGTTCAAACTTTAAATGTTCAATGACTTAGGCAGATAAATTAGTACAGAATCATTTAAAACTAAAAAAAAACCTAAATGTTGCTGATGACAGAGCCTTCTCCTTTTTCAAAGTTGGTAAAATAAGAAATATTATTCATTACATTACATTGACAAATTTATGATATTAGGAGTATATCGTAGTACGTAGTATTACGGTCTCAGACTTAGTTTACACTTTCATACACTATAAGTCCTGCTAATGTAAATGGTGAACGTAACATGATATTGTGAAAGCTTTTGCAACGAGTGGTCGTTGTGTCAGATTGTCCTAGGGCGTGGCTTCCTCGACGTAAGCCTGGCCAATGGACCGGCGCAAATCTGGAGCACTACGCGCAATAGATATCCAG
The DNA here is from genome assembly GCA_018251915.1 of Urbanus proteus proteus. Lineage (NCBI taxonomy): Eukaryota > Metazoa > Arthropoda > Insecta > Lepidoptera > Hesperiidae > Urbanus > Urbanus proteus. Next base: position 5,473 of record DWPV01005644.1, read on the forward strand.
CGCTTATAGAAAATTGGCTCGAACCAAATTCAAACTTTCCTTGTTCCAAATAAAGATAATACAGTAACATAAAAATAAAGATAATACAGATATACACACAGATACAGATAATACAGTAACATATAAATAAAGATAATACAGTAAGTACAGTAAAGTGGGTATTAGTGTACAATGGTACAGTAATAGATTTAAAGTGACGCCGTAACTCTTACTAATATCAATAGGTTTATTTTTAATATGAAATAGCAAATAAACATGTAGTCTATTCGATGGATGTAGTCTATGTGATGGAAAGAGGTCATTGCCGCCTTTGGATACGTATTTGTCATCAACATCATATCGGGTTCAAGTCCTGGCAAAGACTGGTCGTAGATGTGTTACTAGTTGCTATCCCTACACACTAAGTTGGAATACTCCGTGTAAAGTGTCTGTTCATTAGCATCGCCAAATCAGTGTCGAATTTCTTTTTCGGCTTCGATACTGCTTCAACCAAAAAGGCAGCTCGACTTTGAAGTAACATAAATAGGTACAATGAAATAGGTACAACAGTAGTCCCTAGGGTTCAGTTGAGTACAAAAGGCTCTACCAACTCTGACCATTAGTTAGAACCATAGTTTTCCGGTTAACTAGATTTCTAAAATAATTTTGTAATTAAGAGTTTTACCTTATGACCTATTGCATTTTAATTTTAACCCAATTGTACTTAGTAAAAGTCTTTTTTCATTTTAACAGTAGATGAAAATACAATTTTATGGACATTTAAACAGCTATTAAATTAACAAGCTAGAATATATTGCTCTCTCACGAGTTGCAGTGTAATTATGTTTTATGCTCAAGAATGGAGGACATTTATAACGGGTTAACGATTTGCCAGTTGCAAATACCAAAAGTAAAAAACAATAATATACTTTATAATTGATCTATAAATTGGCAAAGCAAAGTAGCAGATAGTTGCCACTTATAAACAATTTGGTTCCATTCCCTAAGCACGTTAATTTGATGTTTGAGATGTTATTTTCGTTGGCAGTAACGTTAATTATTGAAGTGAATTGGTCAGTAATTTAGAAATATTTGATTTAACTATCAAGAAACTTTAAACAAATTATAAGTTATTACTATTACTAGTTCTATGCGAAAGGTGAGTTACAACAGGTTACAAAATTCAAACAAAATAGATATTACTTTCAAAAGGTTGTAATTATGTTAAAAGCATCAGCTAACTATAATTAACGATTTCATAAAATTAAATCAATATGTAGGTGCCTACTCAATGATTAATGCACACTCAAATTGGGCCATTTTTTTAATGTAAAATAAAAAGTATAATGGAGTGTCATACTATAGATCATACTAAGAAGTTATTTGTCTACAAATATGATGACGCCAAGCAACACTTAACATGCAGTTCCGAGATAAAGAGCTCTTCTTCAAAACCGGCTATGTATTGGAGACCTCTCTGGTTGAAATTGTCTGGTTAATAAGTATTACGTAGCTAGTCTTTGAATTCAAACCTAGCAAATGTGCTAACTTGCTCCTTTAATAAACATGTATACTGAACATCGAAACGCGAATAATTAAATTAAATATGTATACTGAGCATTGAAACAGATAGTCAACTACTATTAATCATTCATAGTTAAAAGGCTAAAGTATCAAAATAAACGCTATGCATACTATATTCCGAAACGTTATTAACGGAGACATTTTTATGAGATGGAAGAACGAACGAAGAACGATCGCGCAGTCCACCTGATTGTAAACAGTCACTGTGATCCCAGAACATCTGTTTAGCCGGGACGCCGGCGTTAGCCGGGTCCGTAGCTCTCACTCCCTCTAGTGAAGGCAGAAAAGCCCAAGGAAACTGATAAACAGGGACCGCAAAGCCTCTCTCCCTTCCATTTCATAGTTTCATGTTCCGGCTGAGCATTTGGCTCACCACAAAAACTCGGTGAAGCTGTAAAGGTCGCTAGGGCCAACAGTAGTTGCACTACACACTTCGAAAAAAAAATAGAACATCTGTAACCATCTCTATATAGAACAGGGGTTCTATTAAAATGAATAAATGCGTTGTCACTTTTAAATATCGCTTCATAAAATTATGAAAGTCAACCTCAATACAAATAAATCAATAACTAATCGTATATCAGCTACGTAAGTACACTAATATATTCTTTGTGATCACAATGTAATTGCGTAGTGGTCCGAGTAACGGGTCGGTGGTCGATGCCGTTATGTCAGCGTACTCGACCACTCGAGTGGTATAGCGGTCAGTGTGTTAGCGGCACGTTAAATAGAGATGCAACGCGATTGTGTGATAGTACTTTATGAGGCTCGATATTCGATGTATCGAAATGGGTCTACCACTAAAATAAGAATATGTTTTGTCTAGTACCAGAAAATAAATAAGTTTTTAAATGGTCATATTGATACTCATCTGTTTAAAATGACTTCGTCATTTGATTAAGGCATCGATATAGGTAATTATTTCTATTTCGTTTTCGTGATTTGATTAAATTACCGCCATTCCTATTTAACCTAGGTATAGTGTTGTACCCAATAATGCTAACTGATGTAATCGATATAAATCTTAATCTGATATTATGACTATCGAAAGAAAACAATAAATTTATACTTTTCTTTTTTTTATTTATTCTTTCTTTCACTACATGTGCAACAATTGTAACAAGTCACGTCTATGAATATCATAACAGAATAAGTGCAGATTTGTATATTCATTCTCGTTGACGTATTTTCTAGCTATCCCGAAGAGAAGAGAAGTTTTTCCACATTATCTCTGGACGGATGGTTTGCAATTCGCCATTGCCATTAGCAAAGCGCTATAAAAGAGTCTATTGCAGCATATTATTTTAATTAGCAGTACGTAATCCTAAGGATGTCTTGACAAGTATTCCGGTCTTATAACGGATATAGGTGCAATTACATGCAAATTGTGTGATTAGGCTTACGCAGTGTCTAATTTTATAATTCTGAGGCGTACAAAAAACGAAATACTTATTCTTATGTAACGTTTAAATACTTTTTATATACTACGAGTATATTTTTGAGATTCAAATAGCAAACAAACCATTATTCAAGCTGATGATAATTGATCTCTGCTATTCATGCTCATCTATTCTGTAAGCAACTTCATATAGAACATAGGTTTTATATTATGTCAATCATATAGATGCGTTGGTAGGCTATCTATGATGATCTCCTAATGTGGTCTCCTAATATGAAAGTGACCGGCAACCACATTCACCGAAACGCAGAAACTGCTTCACGGTAAGAGATATATGACGACTGACTCTCCCATAATACTCGCTTATACCACCTTGCCTTATTTTACTGCTGTCATAAATTATTACTCATTATATTACCTCGTCTTAGCAAGATCCGTTACGTGAAAATAAAGCTATACCAACTATGATTAATGGCATCGTTTTCAACTGTATAACATCCATTACTAACAGTATGTTGCATAATGAAATGGATTATTGATTCCTTATTGAATGCTATTGTACGCCCGAAACATTTGAAACACTCGTATGTTAGCCGAGTACGTACATGTTTGACTTTGTTGTGCATTTGTACCTAAATGTATTTCGCTTTGATGTATTGTACAACTCTAAGTGTATTGTTAGTTATTACAAAACTAGACAGTGTGAGAATGTCAATACGTTATACTTGTATGATTATTTATTAACACGTTTCATATTTTTTCATTAAATCCCCTCAATATCGCTTCAGGCGTTTCCAAAGCAATTGGCAATTGTCTGAAGAAATCTGAAAGGATCTGAAGAGATCATATAAAAAACATTTAGGTATTAAATGTCTGCAAACTAATAAGTAACAACTAACTTAAACTAACTAAAAATTAACAACTAACTAAAACTAATAAGACTAAGAAGTTAAATAAAAGACTGTAGTAAAATCTATGTAAGCAAAAAGGCAAAAATAGGCATCCTTATTTACAACTAAAATATCAATTACTTGTTAGATAATATCTCCAGCAAAATCAACTATTAGACTCAAGCAAGAGTATTGGGTAACTATTAATTGACATGACGCTAAAATCTATTAATATTTAAATAGTTCACTATGAATCTAGACCACTTCTTGTTTTTATGAAATACTGTAGCTTGTGATTTTCGAGTTTAGACTTCCTTTAAACTGTTATGGGATATTATTAATTATAACGATTATGAACGATAAATTTATACATATTCAAATCCAAATATAAAAAAATACAATAATTATTACCTGTTTACATAAAATTCTAACTTAAAATATTACGAATGCAGGTTAGAATTTTTGACTGTTTTTTAATAAGGTTTTTAATTAATATAAAAAGGGAAACCCGGTTAATGTAGACATACAACACATAACAATCAATTGATTGTTTCATAACTACTCAACATTAAATTATTCTCCTCTATAATATGAATATCAGTTAGCAAACGTCTAAGGAGTGGAAGGTACGACATGAAAAGCGTGAAATAATAGATTGGCAACGTGATGATGCCGGTTGGGCAACATTTAGAATTTGTGTAGGTGATTATTTAATTGCATCAAATGTAAAGGTAGTAACTAAGACCATAGTTAATGTCTTCAGCTATTTCAAAATAACTGTAACTTTCGTAGATAGATTTCTATTTAAGCGGGCTAATCGTGTATACAGTTTTATTTATTTTAAATTGACTACCACAGATAATCTCACAAGACAACTCAGATAAATAAAATAGGTAGATTACTCACCGCCTTGTATTTGAGTAAAACCAAAAAACTTCGCTACTTTCATGGATCTATACGCATACACTTACACAAAACTAGCGTACTTTCTTGTCAGTACCTTTAGTTTATTTACCGCTCACATAATCACTTTTATAAACCGACCGTTTTAAAAATGGCTTCATTTTTTTGTTAGGAATGATGGATCTACCTTTATTTAAGCAAGATAAGTAAAATTAGTTAATTGCTGTTTTATCTGATAAAGGATCAAAATTACTGAAAAAAGTAAAATAACTATTCATATGTCATGAACCTTCTCAACGCGGATGTTTGCTCTACAAATCTAAATATATGTATATATGTACTTTAATGTAGTCAAGTTTCCAGTTCAAATCTCAACTCCGGATACGACATAAACGACATTATTGCTTGGTGTGTATAATTTGTATACCAAATCACTTCACTTAAAGCAAGCACCACAAGTTGTTTTTGTAATGAAGTCATCTCACATAAAGTGTTTGTGTACGTTTGTTAAAACAAACGTACATCTTATATCTTAAAAGATATACATACAAATCTATTCATTGAAAGGACTACTTGAGTGGTTCTTACGATTAAGTGATTCGCATTTGCCAGGTGGCGAACGATTATGTTTGAGAAGGGAGCTACCAACGCCATTTATAACGTAAAGCAGTTCTGGTTTTTCGTTGGAAGAATGTAATTGGTGGTTCACATACAACGCTTTCTACACTCATAGCTCCGCAGTAGGATTATCTCCTGTGTCGTGGGTGCCATGGATACATACAGACGGATACACAAACACCCATACCCAGAACAGAAATCAAAATTTATAATTCAGATATTTGTCTAGCCGGGAATCGAACCCGGGATCCACTGCGTGTTACACCGGTATAGCAACCGTTCCACCACGCGCGTAATCAACGAAACGCAACTTAGTCCTTAGGAGTAGCAAAGCATCCGTAGACAACTTTAGCCACTGATCCTATCTGATATTAATTACAAGTGTATATGGCAGTAGCCACTTAGCTACAGGTAGACTACAAGTTCGATGAGGACTTTAACAAGGACACATCGAGACGGACGATAGTTAAGATCTGACACTGGGCTTTTTATGTAAGCGTATAAAGCCTAACGGCGTCTTTAAGATCGAAATCCGATAACCGTTTAGTTATTCACGTAACACCACCACGAACAATAGCTCGCCTACTCAGCGAAGACAATTACGCTAATAACTGTGACCTATGAGCGCGTGGCGAATAATATCGGCCATATTAGGGTTATTTAACTACCGTTGTACCTAATCTCGGCACTGATTCATGTCGTGATTATTGTTATCAGCCGTGCGTCCTGCCTCGCGCCTACGCTTAGTGCTTTCAATTGTTTCTTTTATGGCACTAACATATTTTTGGGTAAGCCATCTTTTATTACGACATTTGGTCTTATTTCAACATACTTTTAATGTTGCCAGCGAAGGCCGTTGAATATGGCGTGATCTTTGGGAGGGGTCCACGTATTTAAGATTGATACGCTTTGATGATATGCAAGCATTCCAATGAGCCTACGTATGCAGTTACCTAATTTTGTGGATAAACTTTAAGCTGAATGTTATTGGTATGCCGCACAGGTGGTATTTAGATGTCAGGGGTAATATATAAGGGTAATTAATTCCTGATGATATAGATAGAGATCAACGAGTTGTAAAAATTCCGCGCGCTTTTGCTTAAGGGGGATATAAAAACTAGTTTTTGTATTTTTGTTATTAAACTTTAATAATAACTTTAAATAAAACTAGCAGCTCAACTCTCGTCTATAATGCGCTCACACTCACACATACACACATATACGCTGTCAGTTTACACAACATAATTAAGTGACGGTTGCATTTATCTGTACCACATAAAAAATGTAAATCCGTAATTGGCTTTCAGTGTTATTATACTAGACGTGTACTTCTGTAGACCCAAGAGCTGTGGATTTTTAAAATAAATAAAATAAAGGCGCTTAACAC
>DWPV01005645.1:0-12230 GCA_018251915.1 Urbanus proteus proteus
TCTCAATTTTTGGTGCGCTATTGTACATTTTCTAAATGCTTAGGTGCTTGTAACCCAGAAATTGACGAAATAAAGATTATTATTATATTATATTATAAGGGTATGGGTGACCAATATCCACATGGTACAATATCACGTAAAGGGTGACAAAGCTAGTCTAGTGACCTTGGCGTTGCGCGTGATCAATCGGTGGCTTGCGTCAGATTGGGCGCGCCATTGTGGTGCAGACGAAGGAACAACATAGACTACTAATATAACATATATGTTCAAATGTTTTTAATGAAACAAAAAAAAATACACTTCTTTAGGATCCATCGGTTGTTAAAGAATGTCTTCCGATCCCGCGTAGTCTGAGTATAATTAATGTGGTTAATTCTTAGGGGGCGTCCATACGTATAAGTCGCGTAAATGGTGTACTACATTCTTCAAATATACGGTGATACGCGGAACATCTTTACATAGTGTTCGGATCATGTTAGCTTGAACCGTTGTCCCTATTAGGAGTCTATTTTAATTGCTACGTCTATGGTCAAGATGACTTAATATGCGTGTAATAAAAACAAACAAAAATGCGGATGAAATGCGCTATTATATCATTAACAAGATATGCAGCATTATCTGAAATATAACACCATTGTGGCGCTGATGTGTTCCGATTCGAAGGGTGTGATGAGGAAGTGCAACGTGATGTCTTCCCGTGAGGGACGGCATCTGCTCATTGAGGTCCACTGCTGCTAATAAACAACGCTTTCTACACTCATAGTCCCAAAGTAGGATTTTCTCCTATGTCGTGGGTGCCATGGACACTCATACACGAATACACAACCACCCAGACCCCAAAAATAGAATCTAAAACGGATGCATTTACTCAAAATACTAAGAGGATTTTGAAATTATTATTATTTAAATTAGGTCAACTTTCCTGTTTGTAATTTGTAATGCATAATGTACTTTGCATTTGTAATGCAAAACGCAGTTTATGGGCAGTGGACAGCCTAATGGTTGAAACCTGACCTCTCAATCGGGATGTCCGAGGTTCCAATCCCAGGCACCTCTGCTTATGTGCGTATTAGAGATTCTTTATCACTTGCTTTAACGGTGAAGGAAAACATCGTGAGGAAATCTGGACATCTGAGAGTTCTTGAAAAAAAGTTCTCAAAGATGTATGAAGTCTGCCAATTCGTTATTGACCAGCACGGTGAAATAAGGCCTAAAATCCCTCTCACTGAGAGGGGATCCGTGCCCAGCAGTGGGACAATAATGCGTTGACGATGATGTATTTTGCATTTTCATTTAGTTTAGTACATAAATAATATGAGTGGGAGATTAATTTTTAAATAGGCATTACAATTAACACCTATCTCTTTCTTTCTCCCACATTAGTAATTCATCTCTCTCTGAAGTAAATTAAAATGTGTCATCTTACGAGACAACGATATAGGCTATCTCTTTCTGGCTTTTGATGAAAATGCGGGTGGTTATGTCATGCTTATAATCATCAATTAAGTTTATGGAGCATCGTTCCTAGAGCCGTATCTATAGTCATGCTTGAGTGTGATATGATGTTGGTCTGGAAAAGCACGAAATTCAAGTGATGCATGAAAGAATGAGACAGCATGAAGTGGCCGAAATTCAGGTGTTGCGTAAAAGAAAGAGACAATAGAAATTGGCATAGGATCCGATTAGTATGGGAACTGCCGTACCCAAACATAGGAATCGATACCTAATCGTATTCTTACCACTAAGAAACCTGCTTTTTTATAGGTTGCCCGTTGTCAACCGTCAACGAGGCATGTGTACCATGTGTACTAAATGAAAAGTTATTTTTTTACGATTAGGAAAATTTATGGCGTGGTCCTGAAAGCATGTCAATTCAAGAGTCTGAAACAAAAGGCAAACCTAAAAAAGCTTACAATTTGTGGCAGTTATAAGTCAAAGAGTAACATGGGGTGTGATTTTTGAGCCATTTACAAAAATGCAAATATCTCGAAAACCATTAGAGTTTGGACTAAGACAAAAGTAGATATTCTGGAAGGCCTTTGTGTGACCTACACGTGGTTGCAAGGTTGTCCACGATTAACGGGACACCCTGTATTTATTATTACAGCCTCCAAAATAATTCATTTATACTGCTGTAACAGTATCTCCTATACATACGGCCCAATGGACTCATGTGCTAAAATATTACATTGTAGGGAGTTTGCAAACGCAGTGCGGGTTTCAAATTCGCAATTATCAGTCGCGGTCGATTATTGGTGGGATTCAGTGTCGCGACATCCGTGACATCGAGTGTCTTCGTGTCTGTGTGTGTCTAGTGTATTATGAAGTGTCTTGCAGTGAATAATTGTTGTATGAACTGTCGCATAGTGTGTTTAGGAGTGCTTATGAATTTATTTTTACTGCTCAATAGCTTTATAGAAATTATAGACCAACGCGGTGTTTTGACACGGATTCTCGTATTCATAAAACTTTTATAGTAGTACTTTTAGTTTTTGGTAAAGGGAAGGGCTCCAGGCGATGAGGCGAGGCCTGGAGAGTACCTGCCGTGCACCGTAGTAGTTTCGCTTTAAAACTTATAATTATTCATATACAAGTATAAGATGTTCCGAAAATTCCAATAGTGTGATTTAGGATCCTGTAGCGACATCTATTGTCGTATAGCGAAATTTTGCTACACAGTATATTTTTTTCTGTCGTAATATTATTAAAACGTTGAGTCATTTACTAATTAAAATTTTGTTATTATTTATTTATGAATGAACTAAGTTTTCGGGTAAAATGACTACATTATTTCATACATTCTTGAGTGTGTATGTTACAAACTCAAGCTCACATACAAACGCTCGCGCGCACACACACATACATACATTTTTGTAGCTCAATAAAACACGTGTGTGGTCCTATTAAAACTTAAAGTTGCGTCTGAAATGAGTGACGTTTTTAATTATGATCAATTAATAATTGTTCGCGTTGTGTACACACAGCTGTTCCGTTATGATTGGTTTTAGGTTATACTGTACGTTATAATTGTCCTATTGTCACTAAAACCCCCCCCGGTGGCCGTCGTCGGCGCTGCGAAGAGGACTCCGCGGTCTCAGCAAGGAACGCCATCCGGAGTCCTCTGAGCGCGTTACCCCATCGGGCTCAGCTCGGGCGAGCGCTGCTCTCGCCGCACCGTCAGGTGCACAGCGGTATGCGAGCACACATACCCGCGTCCTTCCCGTGGCCGCTGGATGGACGGTTAGAGCTCCCACTTTAGCCGCCCGCCGCCCCGGATGCCCCTTTTAGTCGCCTCTTACGACAGGCAGGGCCGTAGCCCTATTCTGGTCCCGGAACTATAGGGACAATCAATAGCCAATTCAATAGCCTACTAGCGACATATTATGATGTTAAAATCTGCCACTGTCTCTTACCACACCCTTCAAACCGGAATAGCAGTACACTGTTGTTATTAAACAGAGAAACATATAGCGATGGTGTCTCCGGAGTCACAAAGGATTCTGCCTCCTTCAAAATAATGTAGGGTGAGGGAGGGGGGCATTTAAAAGACTAGCGATTTCACTTGGATGCGTTCCAAAATAACAATCGTTATGAGCACGTGATTTGAATAATGGGGTTTTATCAAAGAAATACCTTTTGAATACATTTAGGCGAGATAGTTAGGATTTTGATTTATTTCAGTGGAGATTACGCGCTCGTGTATTTTCAAACTTCTGTTGTTTGCAAGGTTATGCGCACGGAAAAGAGAAAATTGAGGAAATGGCATAAGAGCCGATTCGAAAACCGCTGCCGCCAAACACATAGAACTCAGTACCTAATCGCATTCTAACCACTAAGAACCTGCATTTTTATTTGGTCTCTGTTGTCGAAAATGAATGAGGCACGTTGACGAAGTTTTACAAAAAAATTACAACCTTCAAAAACAAAATGTACGTGTCTCAATGACTGGGAAGCACTGGCGCTAACTAAGCTAAGCCGATTTGGTAGTCGCTTCAATTTGCCCAGACGCCACTTCCTGTTATCTCTTTCTTTCATGGTTACCATACCATAATTTGACCGTGGAGGTATCACCACAACAACTGTTTGTTAAGTAGTCCTTGCATTTCGGTGGAAAGGCGTGGGTGCCTCACAATGAGGTAACTACTTTAGTCCTTTGAAGTAGCGACGCATCCGTGATTGACTTTTTAGATGACTCTCTGTTCTATGTAAAGTTGCTTTCAGATGTCTATGGGCGGTAGTATGTGGTAGGGCCCTTTGTGGTTGGACTCAGGATACACCATTGCCATCTATACAAATAAAATAAAAATTGAAGTGTCTGTTTGTGATTTCAAAATAACAATCTGTCTGTCTGTTTGGCTGAGGTAATCTTCTAAACGGCTGGACCGATTTTGACAGGACTTTCTCTGGAAGATAGCTGAAGGTCTAAGCCGTAACCTAGGCTACTTAAACACAGGCTGTCGTGGGCGAGTGGGATGACATTTATGTTTAAACTAGCTGAACCCCGCGGTTTCATCAGCGTTTAGAAAGTAAAAATGAATACATATTTGAACATAAATGCCATCCCGCATGCGCGTGGAGCGCGCGCTAATGGATTTTTCAAATTTTAAAGTATCCTATGTTACGCTTTAGACCTTCAGCTATCCTCCAGTGAAAATCCCGTCAAAATCTGTCCAGCCGTTGTGAAGATTAGCTCAACCAAACAGACAGACAGACAAAAAATGTTTTAATTGCATTTTCGTTATAAATTTCGTATATACTTTCATATGCATTGAGTAAAAAATATATTTTTAAATCACAAACAGACACTTCAATTTGATTTATTTGTATATATATCTATCTTTTTACTTTTTAAACGCGAGTCAGCTGGTAATCTATATAATCTATTAATCTGACTAAAAACGCAGTGTTAGCGCTGCTGTGTTCTGGTTTGAAGGGTGTGTTCCAACTTAATCCTCAGAGGTAGTATCGCATCGGTCAACCTCAGGTAATCCTATATAGGGTTGGTTACAGTCCATACGGTAGTGGCCTACCATCAGGTGGACTGCATGCTCGTTTGCCACTTCAATATAATAATACCACATTTAGGTCAATGTCAATAACCTTGTAATATTCTTACTTCACTTATAATTATAGCCCAATGTAAACAATGAACGCTTACATCGAATTTGAACTTTATTTTGATGGTATAAGGTTTAAAATTAAATGTATTTATATTTTGATGACAGATGTTTTTGTCATACATGGTCGATTGTATGTAGGTTGTATTGTATGTAGTAATATATCTGTGTATCTTAATGTGATGAGAATAAAGGTGATATTAATGTGTGTTTTATGTTATCTCACGGCATACATTTTTATATGATCGAAGTAACAAACGAACATGCAGTCCACCTGATGGTAGTGGTCAGTGCAGCCCATTGACATTTGTAATCAACTCCAGATAAGAACAGAGTTTTACCTGAGCTTAGCCACAAATGCGTTGCTACCCTGGAGGACTAAGTTGGAACGCCTCGGATAAGTCTGTCTCCCTTACCACACCCTTCAGACCAGAACACAGCAGTGCTTAATACTGCTGTTATAAGGCGAAATTATGTAGGTGGTGTAGTGGTGCCGCCGGAGTCGAACTACATAGAGTTCTACCACCTTCAAAAAATTAATTTACAGTTTTACTTTAACACACATAAAATTAATTTTATGAAACTTGTTAAATTTGTTAAGAATACATTGTTGATGTAAAATAAATATGTCATGTCATCTTAAGTAGGTGTAGTTAGGTTCAATTTAGTGCGATTTTGAAAATATAAAGATGACTTCATTTTCTTTGAGAATGAGATTGGAAGAGTGACAAGGTTATTTTTGCACCTGATACGATTTAAAATGTAAATATACTTCTTAAGTCAGGTCTAAAAGTGGGTCTAAGTCTGTGGGTGGGTAAACAATGGACTTGAATGGAAGGACTAACTTTTCCCGTGACCTTGTCTGGTGGTATTAGGATTTGATTCACATAAAATGAAGGTTAAAATTGTTTGTCCTGTATGTAATCCTTACATGGTGTGTATACTAAGATTTTTTGATTAGTGAAGATTAATAGCGGGCTATTTGAAAATTTTATTCATGATTTTTATAGATTAGTAAATTTTTGTTGAAAATCGTCATCGTAATTAAATTAATTTAGTAAACAATTGTATTGAATAATTCATAAATGAAATAGCTTATTAATATTTTCGAGTAATTAAAATTAAAAATGTTCAATTTGAAAAAGATATTTATGATTTTTATAGATTTACTAGCTTTTGCCCGCGGCTTCGCACGCGTTAAATTACATATAAACCATCCTCTTCAATGATATCAAGAGTGCTATTTAAAAAACCGTATCAAAATTCGTTGCGTTGTTTTAAAGATTTAAGCATACATAGGGATATAGGGACAGAAAAAGCGACTTTGTTTTATACTATGTAATAATACATTTTCGTTAAATATCTGTCAATGTAAAATTCTTGTGTGCCGAGAATTTCATAATTTTTAATTTAATGCGCTGATGAAATTCTAAAATTATTTTTAAAATTCAATTACTCATTTGAAAATCTTATTACGGGGTGACTCAATATTTTTAGTCCGTCTCAACTTGTCTCTCAAGTCAACTTGGCGATATAAAACATGATGATGCACACATAGATTTAAATATTATTATGTGTAGTAATGAAAAGATTTTAAAATAGACTTTACGACACGACTCGAGTATATCGCAGCTTATATTATTTTAAGCTGGACGCTCATAAGCTGAGCGAATTTTGTTGCGTTCGCTTGTCTTTGTGTTTTTGCAATTATTTTCTTTTTTATTGACTTTCCATTAGGAAAAATATATTCATCGTGTTTTATTTTGAGTTTGTGAATTTGTTGTGTGAACGGTTTAGTTTTGAGGATGTTTTTGGATCTCTGCAGAAAAAAAAACCGAGTGATGTGAAACTTTCATTTGTTTTCTTTTTTTTTTAAATCTTATTTTGTGAGCGTGCGGCGTTTCTTAAAGATAAACTAGGAGATTTTTTTTTAATTCATATAAGTGCATGACTATTATTTTAAAACTGACCAACTTTTCTGCTACTTATTCTTTTTTAATATTCGTTTTTTTACTTTTTAAGGAACTAGGCATGTGACTATTGAAAATATCTTAGAATATTTTTATTATAGTGAGACAGTGATATGAGTTATTGAGTGTTATTAGTGTAAAAGTTAGAAAAAAACTAGAAATGGACACAATAAAGGTTGTCGGTGATTATGTACGCGAAAGATCTCCATTCTCGGTGAGTTTCAATGCTGTATCTCCAGATGATCTAATATTATTAACGTTGAGTAAGTAACTGTGTAGACTCCTAATGCTAGGACATTCCGTTCTAACAAAAAATATATCTATTGGTAGGTATTTGATCAAAATTTATTGAGAAAAAGGAAGAAAAATGTCTGTTTGACAGCTTTTTTTAGTATCAAATGCTGCATATTTTATGTAACGCTTAATTAAACAAAATAATTCTTAAGTGTTTCAACTGTTGTCTAAACTGGGACGAAATTAGTTTGGCTTGCGATGATAAGTCTAAATTTAAAAATGAAAATATTTAGCTTTCATATAGTTACATAGAATGGATTTTGATATTATATAATTTTTTGAATGAAAACGAATTACATCGTTTTAATAAATCATAAAATACGAGTATAATAAATTATTTTGTCTATAAATAAATAAAAGTAGAACTCTATTTTAGCGTATTAGCCAAAAATTTGTTTCTACATTAACATGTGGAAAAATCCATTTAATAAAGAATGAAAAAAAAGTGTAATAAGACCGGTAACATGAAGCGTTGCAACTCATATCAATACCAATTCAATATTAGCAATCTATTTTATTACACCCTACGTCTGAGTATATCAGAACAATATCAAAGCAGTGACGTCACCGCATGATTGGTCTGATTCTAATTGTCGTAACCCTTATAAGGGTTAATAGGAACCATAATCGATTGGACTCCATTGCCATTGTAGTAAACGAGGGCAAGCAATATGTGTATAATTGGACATATGTTTATTTGGAGCGTTCATTATCATAGATTCACTGGCCTAGTACTGGGTCTAGTACTGGCCTAGTAGTGGTACTGGTAGCCTCGTCTTCCAGCAAGCTGCTGCTGCGTTTTGGTGGCTCTCTTTGGATGGGAAAGGATATGTCGATGGCTCCTAAGTAAACTATTGTACGTTTAACAAGTCAATTTTATAGGAAAGCCATTTAAAGATACTTTCAAACTATTAATAAATTGTTTTTTTTTTTTAAACGTAGAGTAGTAAGGCAATTATAACAAAAACATTCTTAAAGGTAATAAAATATTTAAAAAAAAAATAATATTGAAGGTATGGTGCATGAAAATATCCTTAAAGTTGTCTCCGGTAAAATTGTTTTTTAGACAATCAATAGTTTACTTGGGAGTTATGGATATGTTGTTATGGTGTAGGCGAGGCGTCTCCGTCTATCCGTCTGATCCGATGACCATGAGCTGTTGTGGCTACTTACCATCACTGCACTGCATGCTTATTTCACTGCTGTTATGAGGTAGAAATAGGTGTGTCGGTGTATACCGATGGTTTTCCACCTTTTGCCATTAAAAAAAAAACTTTTTATACTCATAGCCCCACACTAGGATTTTTCCTGTGTCGTGGGTGCAATGGACACACATAGACGAATACACAACACCCAGACCCAGAACAGAAATCTAAATTCATCATTTAGTTATCTCACTAGGATTTTTCATCTGTCGTGGATGCCATCGACACACATAGACAAATACACAACACCCAGACCCAGAACAGAAATGTAAATTCATTTAGATATGTATGGCCGGGAATCGAATCCGGGACTCACTGCGTGATGGACCGATATGGTGACCGGTACACCACACGAGTCGTCTTGAATTTGTGGCTCTATTTCTAAAAGGGTTCTGTATGTATGTATGTATGTATGTATTTATGTATGTATGTATGTATGTATGTATGTATGTATGTTCATTTGTACCATAACCCCTGTCCTCAATACACATAGAACTGCCATGGTGCTTAATTGATTCGCGATTCAATTCGCCCCTACAAGGGACAACAATGGTTTTGCGTCACAGTTCGCATCCATATGCGAACTGTTACCCATGTAACGTGACCAATGTCAGGTGTACCGTTGGGGCATCGTTTTTCTAATGCTCTCATTGTAGACCACAGGTTGTCCCCATAAAATATAAGGTATTAAGTTTAATGTAAGCACCAAATTTTATCAATCGAAATTGAAATCACGAAAGGGGGCTACTGCAAATATGAGAGGTAGTATTTTATGGTGCAAAAGAGAAAAACTGTTCTGCTGTTTTTAGGGCGCTCCTAAAGTTGGATGTAGACCCATAGGATAAAAAATACTATTATCTTTCCTGATGCATATCAAAAAGCTAGTAAATTGCGATCACTAAAAAAATCTGATCCGATGTTCATACTACATAAAAAGCACATACTTAACATAATCCTTACTAAGTACTTGTCACTTGTATGCTTTCGATTGTCAAAAATTAACCAACTCCTCCAATCTGTTTCAGCTGGACACATGGTTCGGGAGGCCGAAGAAGGCGGGCCCCACGATCGAGCGGGGCTACGACACGGTGCCCCGGGGGGCGGAGCCCCGGGCCGAGGACGAGGAGCCCTCCGCAGCGACGGAGTACACCAGTAAGATCGACGCGCTGGACGACGATCAGCTGGAGAGGCGGTTCGAGGAGATGCTGGTGAGTTGTGTTTTTTTTTTCTTATAACATGTGAGTAGCAAACGAACTTGCAGTCCACCTGATGGTAAGTGGCCACTTCCGCCCATAGACATTTGCAATCAACCCCAGATATGATCACGGTCATACCTGGAGTTGACTGAGATGGAACACCTCGGATAAGTCTGTCTCCCAGACCACACCTTTCAAACCAGAACACAGCAGTGCCCAACACTGCTGTTATAAGGTAGAAATAGGTAAGGTAGTTGTGGATGTTTCTAGATTAATAGGGTTAGGTTAAGTTAGGTTAGTTGTAAGTTATTTACTGTTCTACGAAGTCAAAGCTAGCTTAGAATAGGTAAGGTGATGAATGTAGGTTAGGGAACGGAGGTTAGGTAGAGTGAGAGTTTTAAAATATGCTTTTTCTTATTTTCAGACTGACATGAACATAGGGGAAAAGAAGAAAGAACCGCTCAGGAAGTATTCAAGAGATCAAAAGAAGAAAATGCTTGTGGCGTACAAGTTTGTCAATGCCCAGGTATGTTTGGTCTGTTCTTATAAGATGAAGGGTTCTTCAGACTTAGTTTCAGTAGCAATAGAATATATAGTTCTACTAATATAGAACAGTTATCCTATAGAACCTTATCTAAATTCTATCAGGGATGCTGTGTTTCCAACTTAACCTTACTAACTTAATAACTCCAATTCCAATTTAACCTTAAGCGATGTTAAGGTTAAATTGGAATTTGTAAAATGTTTACAAAAGTGACCTCAGTAATGTTACATTGCTGCTAAAAAGCGAAAGAAGAAGGATTATTATATTGGCGACTAGTGTATGAATGTAGAACGAAAGAACTACACATTTTTGTAAAGATCATATTTTATAACAATATAAGGTTCGGTCCGGAGTTAATTTCGAAACTCTTGCGAATCAGTGCCTATAGTGTAGGTGAAAAACAATATATAAATCGAGGTATTTATATATTGTTTTTCCGTGCAATCCTTATGGCGACCGGTCAGCCTGATTCACTATGCACTTCACTTGGGGTCCCACGACCCACCACAAAGATAAATATATACCGATGATGTATCGTGACGAGCTCCGAATTGTGACAGTCTATGATTTTCTGTATGTAATGTCCGAAACGTCAACTATTTAAAATTTTGAATTTAGATTTATTCTTTTTGGTATTTCGGCCAGTCCGTAAACCAAACACTAAGTAAATACCAACAATGTTTACAGGAAGGCCGTTCGAAGTTCGAGAAGCCATCCGACTACGTCACCTACTTAAACCAGCCAGAACTCTCCGTGGGGAAGCTCCACGGGTGCTTGGAGAACCTGAGGATAGCGTTGACCAACAACCCGCTGTCCTGGATAGAGGAGTTCGGGACTAAGGGCATCGAGAGTCTGCTCACTACTCTCAACGTTTGTTATACGAAGTGAGTTACAATATTACTCAGTAAGTGGTTGGAAAACCTAATGCTCATTGACCATCAACCCGCTGTTCTGGATTGAGGAGTTCGTGACCCGACGTCACCCTTTCTCCATCGCACTACTCGCCGACGGACGAAGTTCCATCCACACCAACTGGATTCGTGGCGGTCCTCCACAGTTCGGTTTGCACTCTCTTTTTTGCCACTTACATGCAAGATGTGGAATGAACTTCCTCCTGACTTATTCCCGGAGCGTTATGACATGGGGTTTTAAAAAAATGTGCAAAAAGAGCTCTCCTTCAAAGCCGGCGATGCATTGGCGACTCCTCTGCTGTTGCAAATGTCCATAGGCGAAGGTGACTACTTTCCATCAGGTGGCCCGTCTGTCTTATTGATAGGTTATATTATTAAAAAAACCCTAAGATATACATAATGATTCATCAATTCAATATTTTCATACTTTTCATGCTAACAGTGGAAGTGGATTTTATCGGTAAGACAATTATTAAAATATATCAATAACATATACCATCTTTTGACAATTATGGCTACATTCGTTAAGATCTAGACCAAAACATTTTTATTCAAACTAGATTCTTCACAGAATTCTTTGTGAACGTCAATAATAATAATGTTGTGGAGATAAAGCGACAAAAGATACTTCATAACAAACATCTTTATAAAAAGGTTTTTTGAAATGTTTAAACAATTTGAATTTACGTTTAAAACTTGAAGAGATGGTGTCACATCAGACTTAGTTTTGTCGGTCAAGTAATCTTGTCAACGCTTTTTACATACGCTTTGTAATGTCTTGTTTAAACTGTTTTTCAGTATTTTGTCGACCCGCGTGGCGGAACGGTTACCATATCGGTCTGACGCGCAATGGGTCCCGGGTTCGATTCCCGGCCAGACGGACATCTAAATGATGAATTTGGATTTCTGTTCTGGCTCTGGGTGTTTGTGTATTCGTGTATGTGTATGACCATGGCACCCACGACACAGGAGAAAATCCTAGCGTTTTAAGTT
>DWPV01005646.1:0-12229 GCA_018251915.1 Urbanus proteus proteus
TGTGTTGTCCATGGCACCCACGACACAGGTGAAAATCCTACTGTGGGGCTATGAGTGTGAAGCGTTATTTATTTATTTATCTATTGTTACAGGCAAAACCTTGCCAGTCCATTGCGTGGTGGAAGCTGTGTCGTCGCTGGAGGAAGGGGCATGGAGACGTCGGGCGATCGTGGAGACGGACAGCTACGTGATCATCCCCGCCGCGACCGCTTTCCACGAGCTCGTGCCAGCGGCCATGATGAGGCTCGGGTATCCGCATGAATTGGCTGCGTCTGCTAAAGGTGATTATTTATTGTATTTATTTACTTGAGAATTACATAAATCACATTATTTTTATTAGGCCGCCTCATGGTAATTGACCACTGTCATCTGTTATGACCCCCAGATAAGAAATCTGAGGGTGAGGAAGTTGGAACGCTTCGAATAATGACAAACTTTGACAATATAAAAATGAATATATAATCTTTGTACTGGTAAGCCTCTGTAAAAATATCTGAAGTGGCAAACGTGTGTTAATATCGCCCAGAGCTACTGTCCTACCGGCGTGTCACCAAATTGTCACGGTTAGTTGGCAATACCACCCCTATTAAACCAAAATATGGGGTTTGAATTTTATTGTATGTTTACAATATTTATCTTTGTAGTTCATTTAGCGTAAATATTTGATTAAGTTTAATCGCTGTTTCTTAGTCTCCGAAGCTCTAATAAATATTGAAATTAATATCAAACATAGTCTGTATCAAAGCTTTCGCTAACTACCACTTAATATTTAAACGATCTTCAATATTCTTCAAGCTTAAAACAATCTGAAAATTATTCCTATTGTTTTTAATTTCCTTGAAGTTCATAAATTCTGATATTGTCACCAGGTTCAGTGGTAATCAACAACTGGAAGCCGCTGCCCTTCGAGCGTATATCCGACGGTCCTTTAGCCACGGTTGGAGAGGTGCTGGGCGAGCTGACCACGGTGGCCACCCTCAGGATCCAGCTGCTCCGACCCAGGCTGACCCCGCTCCAAGACATCAAGGACAAGCTGCTGAGGCTGCTGCTCGTTCAGAGTCGGCCGTTGCTGATGTCTACTGGATGCCCTTTGGATGAAGTGAGTGCACAACTTTTCCCATATTATCTTAGAGAATAAGTATAGGTACCCATTAAAATTAAAGAGTTGGTCGGAAACAAAATGTCTTTCCTAGTTGGATATAAAGATCTGAATTCTCTAGTGGGACATAATAAGATTTCAGTCATTACATCTATTTGACATGTATGTACATATTGTACATACTACTTATGTTCTAAATATTTCACCGCTGATAGCAAAATCACTGCTGTAAAGAACCACAAGTCACTTTATTTTTACTGTATCTTTTTTGTCATCTACTTTACCTGTCTAGTGTCCAATACTAAATATTAAATTATATCTTGGTAAATAATATATTAAATAGAGCATTAATCTAATGATCATAGCACATCATATCATATTAATAGCCAGCAACAAACCTATTCAACAGAATTGTATTCAAACAGAATCCCAATTGTATGTTCCCATCCAAAACACCTGTCAGAGCGTATTACATCAAATTATGGCATTAAAATCATCCAGATTCGGTGACAAAGCGAGTTCGCTACACTGGTTCTACAATAACACACCGTTCTTTAATACCTGATTGTTGAACCCCGGACCGAGGCACAATGCCACCCCTGCACTAAACCTACACCCCTTATTATAGACCATTGTTTCATATTCGAGCGCGCCGAGCCCGCATGCTACCAATTGAAAATATTTTGTTTTAATAGTTGCGAATGTTTTCCAATTGAATTTAAATTCGTAAATGAGGTTTAGTTGCGAAGCTTATTACTTTTTTATTGTTGCAGTATAAGTATAGTGGTTTTTGTTTTGCATATAATACATAATACATTGCATACGAGTCTACGGAGGTCAGATTTGAGTGTTAATGGCTGCGTTGGCTACCTCAAAGGACCAAGTTAGATGGTAAAGCGTATACTTTGCCTTGTTACCCTTTATCTGAACATAGTATTAACACTTCCCACTGCTGCCATAAGATGGATATCGATCGAAGAAACGAAGATTAAGAATAAAGTACTTACATTTTACTTTTCAATAAAAAATAATGTACGAGTGGACCATTTTCGTTTTTTAAAAGTAAAGATTCGAATTACATAATCAAAGAAAATGAAAATTAAACCTGTGTAAAGAAATAAAATTTTAATCACAAGCACTGATTTATAAAAAGGAAAATTAATTCCTGTTTCTCTTACTTTTTAACATCACTATTAAAGTAGTAAACATACAAAGTCGAGTTCAGCCAGCTCACCACTAAGATGTCACATTAACGAGACGAATTTCAACTCGGTTTAAAGAACGCGACGGAGAGAGATTACGAAAGCATCATTTTAGCGGCACAATTTCGAAGGTTACGCCTAAGACCCTGCTAATAAGGATGATCACTCGGGAAGAATTAAAGCATTTGTTTTGATGTTCACGGGTTCCGTACAAAGAGGTTTATACACAATTTTCATATCAACGCAAGCGTAATCTGAATGACTTAAGACGTTGTAACAACAATTTACTTGTAGAGGATTTTAATGAGGGTTTTCTTCATAAACAAGCCGAGATTAAGTTTCGTGATCCGTAGAATTAAGAACATATAGAATGTTATATGATAAAATACGTCATTAATTATTTAAAGCAGCTTGTTTTTTTACAATAAAAATATATAAGATTCGTACTTAATTGACGTAACGTTTCAATTTCCTTAGTCCTCTGAGATATTTGTGATCATCTTCTTGGACAACTTTGTTCCTATAAGTATTTAGGTATAGGCTATATCTATTAAGTATTAAATAAAACGATAGCTCTGCTTCAACGTGAAAATGAATAGATTTTTTACGTACCAAAAAAACCGCTAAAATAGCTAATTACCGAAACAATAATGTACCTACTTAATTGTTACAATACATTCTCTCCTATAATTCAATAAATGAACGTAATTTCGTATTCAGCAATAAATAACGATAATTTTCTTAAACGTAGGCTTATGCGTATAAATAAGATTGAGTGTAGACCTCATGCGATAGATACAGCAATTTGTCGACGCGAAGAACACCTGCCTCACACGCGGGATCTCCATACATAATAAATTTAATTGAATCTCAGACTCATCCGCGCCTACGAGCCTTATTATATTTTCTGAATATCCTTGCGAACGGGTTAGGGAGGTTTCTTGCGGGGGGTTGCCCTCGTCTTACCAACTTGAAGCGAAAGAGGGTTAAAAGGAGTTTTAGACGTACGAACGCTTTTGATCTTATTAATACCATAAAATAATGCCTTATAATCTTATTAAACGCGAGGTTAGCGCTCGATGCGCACCCTTCTCGCGGCTAAGGATTTTGCGATTTCAATTTAGCTCTCCGCGACCCAGTCAAGTAGTCCAACTGTTGATATTTCAGCATTCCGCTATGTAACCAACTATCTGACGTTAAGATGAATGAACACGAAGTATGATTCGTACGAATTGTGTTAAAACTTTCGCAAAGTTGAACAAATGAGCCAAAGAACTCCACCGGGCAAGATAATCAAACACGAATGCCAAAGTTAGCTTAAACGCCAGATGAACGGCGCTATGATATTATGGTAATTTATCGCACGCCAATTTGTACCACTTCGATTGCAACTTGGAACAAACTTTTATAGAGCCGTACCTACTTTATCAGAGGGTTTAAGAAGCTGGGGCAAGTGGGGATCAATGATGCAATAAATTTATTTCACACAATGAAGCTCCGCAAAATATAACAGAATAAATCAACCAACATAATAACCGTCGCAGAATTAGGTGACTAAAACAGTACATGCGCATACTAATTAAATTAACGCAAGATAAGACTAAGCCTATTGTTTTCTAAGTTGTCCTTTTCAACAACACGCACTTATATCTAGAAACGTTTGCAATCGTGCACCGAATTACGTACTGAGTCAGATTAAACGTGACAGAGTTATCACACGTAGGCGCCAGCTCTCGTAAATCTTCCATGTATCTGACAATATCTGAAAACAAATATGACCGCACTATTTAAAAACATAAAACAAAGAAGCGGATTAACGTATCACTCGAGCCAGGCGCTAATGCCTCTGAGGTGACACGATTTTAGGCACAATCTGGTCGTGTAACACCTTAGTTTTACTTGCATTTGATTTGGCAACATGCAAAGCAAACTCACGGGTTGACAGCTCGCTTGACGACGTAATCACTGGCATTGTAGTATGTAATCTAGCGATACGAGCAGATCTCACTTGCATAACTGTGAGGCTAAGCAAACGGAGCGACGCAGGTATAATCTGACAGGTGATTTTATGATTGACTACTTGCTGCGCGATTAATACCACTCCAAATATGCACATTATGATATCGTTCTGAATAAATAGTTGTGAAATTCAAACAGCGCATTGAAACAGAGCAGTCCGAAACACTATTTGCTTTACGGTGCGGTAACAAGTTGGAATGTTTTCTAATCGAGTTACCGCCGTTACTTTTTAGAACAACCACTTAGCTCGCAGAGCATGCCGGTACTTTGGCAAAGGCGTAGTGGGTGGATGCTAATTGCAAAGACGCCCTTCCCGCTCATTGTTTTAGAGCAACCCATGATTGAAGTTTCGGCGGCGGCGAAGGAGTGATGCGCACTAACCACCGAGTAAACACCTCCTCGCGTCAGAACCTTCGGCCCGGGCATGACACATACATTAACGGCCGGCCTAATATTTTCATAATCTAATGGCGATGTTCTGTGAAACAATGCTCCGTGTTTATTCAAACAGTTATCTCTGTATCTGTTGCTGGTTAGACTGACCTCTTTAAAACCTTCTAAAATTGTTTGCGATACAGGGTTTTGTATTGACTCGCTTTGAAAGTAGTTTACTTGAGTTTTAAATGTTTTTGTTTATTGCAGGTGACACTCGCACAGATTTGTCGCGGACAGGACAGAACGCCGGGTCCTCCCAATTTTCACGAACCAACTGAAGAAATGCGAAGGAAGTTTGAATCTTGGTGGAGTGCACAAGTTTCTCCCCGACCCCCACCATTCAGTCCTCGACGCTACCCATCGCCTGGTCCAAAAAATTCTCCTACACTTAATACCATTCCCGATCACCTACATCCCGCCCTACAGACCGTACAAAGTCAATATCCTACGCAAAAAACTCGAATGAGAACCAGCTTTGATCCAGAACTTGAGTTACCAAAACTGCAGCGTTGGTTTTCTGAGAATCAACATCCGAGCAGACAGCAAATACAACAATATGTAAGAGAGCTGAATAATCTAGAATCTCGGCGTGGCCGAAAGCCCCTTGATGTTAACAACGTTGTTTATTGGTTTAAAAATGCAAGAGCAGCGCAAAAGCGCGCTGAACTACGTAACATAGGAGGATTAAGCTGTCATCTTGGAGTTAATGGCTTTAACAGTAGAAGTCACAGCCCGACTAACGGATCGTTAATGGCTGGGAACGACAGTTATGCTTCTCAAGATCATAATTCCTTAAAAAGTCCTATGCAGCTGTCCGGAAGCCCGGGGAGATATCCTATGTCAGTGATGTCCGAGGATAATCTATCGAATGCTGGCTCAGATTTGGATGATGATGGGGTTGATTTAAATCCAGATGATAGGCCTGAGAGCCCAGATGCACCCTTATCACTAATTACAACAAAGAAGAATCACAATGATGATAGAGAAGAACGACCCAAAGAATCACCAAAACCACCTGATATAATAAAGGTAATTCATTTTAGAAAAAGATTTATGAATAGAATTTATTTCTGATTACATCCATTACCTACTTATTGACAAACGAAAGGTTAAAATTAAGTTGTTTTAACAAGTTTCATTATTCTTTATTTCGTTCAATAACTTAATAACAAAATTTTTCATTTGTCACAGGTACATGATATCAAGCAAGAGCCAAGAGATTTGAGCAAATCTGACCAAGGACATTCGCCACAGCGGTCTCCAGCCAAGAACAGTGATAGTTCCCATAACAACAACAATAACAACACTGAAGAAGAAAATGGAGTAGCCGACGAGCAAGATATGGCTTCAGATGATGAGGTCGTCCAAGAACGGCATTATCGGCCATCGTCTCCCCACCTTGACCGTTTACCATTTCCTATGGTTCCAAACCACCCGATGTTTGGGCATGGTATTATGTACATGAGTCAGTATATGACTGGCTTTCCAGGTGTCGGAGCAGTGCCAGGTGAAGGAGCGAGTGGCTTGAATCTTGCTCTGGCTGGAGCATCTGATGAGCGTCGCAAACGCAATCGCACATTTATCGATCCCGTTTCCGAGGTTCCGGTATTGGAGCAGTGGTTCTCAATGAACACCCACCCTTCCCACAATCTTATCCTCAAGTACACGGAGGAGTTGAATAGGATGCCATATAGACAGAAGTTTCCACGGCTCGAGTCGAAGAACGTGCAATTCTGGTTCAAGAACCGTCGAGCGAAGTGCAAGAGACTGAAGATGTCTCTGTACGAGCCGGCGTCACCAGGACACTACTCCCACCCTGGACATCCCCATGCCATATCGGAGAGGAAAATGGTGTGAAGGAGTTCTTACGAAGAAGAAAAGGCCTAACAGGTCCGAGATTAGAGTGATCTACAGTTGGTTTGACTTCCCGTGGTGTGTGGTCAACAATGTTATTATGAAAGACTGAAAAAGAATCATTAATGGTGTACAGTGCCATGTTAGTATTACAATGACGGTAATAGATAAACGGCGTCAGTTCCATTTGCAACAATTCGTATTATTGAGAGGTCTACAGCATTAATTATACCCGAGTAGTCAATAGAAATAGTTTGCTTCGATAGATATTATTTTCAAGCAGCATATTATAAGACTATTGCATAAGCTACTGCATATTAGTATACCTTATACGAGTATGTGTCGGATTACGCCGTATTATTTTTAAAATACATATCTATTCATTTAAGAGACGCCGCAATACATTTGTATGAATCTCTTGTACTGTTTAGTACTATGTTTTGTATATAACTGGCTTAAATATAAGTTTTATTTATTAAATAATATGATAGTTATTAAAATTTATATTAAAATTTAGCACTCGCAATAAATGGATTGTCTCATGAATGAGTTCCATATAAATTATAACATAGATCTTGTTCGGATAAGATCAACTTTAGGTCGATATCGATGTTAATCTAATAATAATATGTAAATTAAATAATTAATGAAGTCATTTAGGCATAGATTGGAAAGTTATTATGCACATACGTAGAACATAAAGTATGACTATATGTATAGATTTCATTGAATTTTAGTAAAACCTCGTTATTATCGAGGCTGATTAGATGACGCACATTCCTCCTTATACTTTTGTTATAGTTGATAATACTTCATCAATCCAAAGATTGGTTAGTGTTATAGAATAATAAGCAACTCAAGTGCTCAGAACTATTGTTGAATTTGATATTTGTTAAACGATACTAAGTAAATATACTTAATGTTTATTTTCTCGTATGACATACGTACAGAAATAGATAATGTACTGATACTGCTAAGACGATCAAAAGAGTAAATACTGGAAATTTGAAAAGTGGTAATAATTAATATAAATGTTCCTCTAAATAGGCTTACGTTCATACTTCTATTAGAGAAATTATAATAAAAGAGAACAATTATCTTACTATCTTACTCTCTTTTGCTCCTATAAATGACCATTGACTGATTTCACCACAGACTGATTCCATCATACCCTCGAAAACTTATATTTCTAATGTCAACTGTAATAGAATTTTTCTGTACTATGCATAATGTACAACTTTTTTAATGGCCAGCAAATTTTTGGTTGTCGAAAGATTATTTCGTTTCATTTATAAAAAAAATATCATAACCTTAGACAACTGCAGCATAATATATGTGTAGAAATCACTATATTATAACATAATTATTAAGAATTAAAAATGTTTAGTATCGTTTAATAATTATCTATACATTATTGTACATAATTGTAGGTATGCAGTTACAGTATTTACGCATTTATTCCATTGAGGCTGTTATCACAATATTTCTCGTCTATTGTTTTATAGTTTTTAGAAACAACACGTAGCGATAATCCAAACAAATTGTTTTGTTAATAACACAGATATTGTTTATGTCTAGATGGCGCAAGATCGGAGAAAGACGAAATACATATTAAACTTAGTCAATTTTTTCCCTTGTGTCCATATAAATGTAACAAATACGACGCAACTTTAAAAAGTCTACTTCTGGGGGTTTTCCCGCCTTGTCGCTTCTAGACATACATAATATCTTTGATTAAGAAATGTTATGCTTGTTTTGTGGAGCTGTGATGAAAAATCCAAATAATGTAAATATTTTATTAATGTTAACTAAGGTTTTTATTCCAAACTACGTCACTAGGCTCACATGAACAATTAAGCATTTACTGCTTAGGTAATGAACATTATTGGCTAAATGTTTATTCCATTCAATTATATAAACGAAAATTAAATGAATATAATATCTACGATAACGACGGTCTTTCATTTTTATAACCTGTATGATTTAAGCCTTTTCTACTGACATATGCTTAAAAGTAATAGTAACAGTCACAGTTGAAAAAATATGTTTTTTTGTTGGGTCTTATCAGACAAACTGAGATATATTTAAAGGTCTAGGCAGGATAGGTGTAGTACATTAAATACAATTATCATTAATATATTGTTATTATCTTACAAACTTTTAAAACCATGTTAGTTAGTCGGTATTATCACTCAACAGTAAAATGTCCATGTCTAATTATTTATACCTACATTATTAGCAAATCATGAATATTTTTGGAACGGAGGCAAATTCAAAATTTAACCATCCAAAATCAAATTAAAAAAGAAGTATACGTAGGTATTAAGAATGGTAAAATTTTCTTTCGATACTGGGTTTAAGATCTTCAATTATAAGTAACGTCGTAGTTTATGGTATCTTAGTAGCTACTAACTAGATAAATAAAATCATAATCTTACTTTTTGATATAATTAGTTAATACCTACTATTTAAAAGATCATAAAAATACAAGATGATATTTAATTGTCGTACCCATCTAAAGCCTATGAAAGCCTATTAACCACTTCGAGTCTAAACTAAACTTCGATTCGGTGCCAAAACTTGCCGAAACATTGAAATCGGATAGCGGTCACGCCACCGAAGACCGAACACCGTCTGTAGATGGCGGCGATTACAAGACTCGCCAGTTTGACAGGTGATTGGGGTCCATCCAGCCATCTCTTCCGGCCCATCGATTGTCGGTATCTATTGACACATGTTTGTTGCGATATTTTGAAGGATCGATATGATAGGCACTGTCTACCTTACAAAGAAATTGAGGTGTAATACTTTCTATATAGGTAATGACTTTATATCTCACCGAAATCTATGTTAACCTTTCTTTGGCCTGTTTGTACACTTAAATCGCTTCACTTAGAAATCAATAAGTACCTACCTACGTCGATTAGAACTTTGGCTAAAAGATAGAAAGATAAAATATTTTAAGTGTGACTTATATACCTACCAATTTAGGTTATTTTTGTAATATCTTTTGGACAAGGCGAAAGTTGTCGGAAGTTTAATCTTCATTAATTGTAGAGTGATAGAATGTCTTGATTGGAGAGGCACCTCAACAGCTGTTTTATAGCGCGAATCTGCTCTATGTTTAATAAACGTCCTCTACTTGAAGCTAATTTCTACTGAAAAGGGTTACCATGTTACCTCTTACCATCTTAGTCTTCAGTAGTGGTAACCTTTTCGCTTCAAGTAAAATCCGTATCATTAGTGTTGGTTCCGAGAGGAGGGCAGTGACCACTTACCTTATGATACTAGTAGACTCTACGCTCATTTGCAAGTTCAATCTCATAAAAACACACATTTTAACAAATCGCTCACTTTCAAAACATCTTTTTCATAATTCATATAAGTCATGAGGATAAAAAATATAGAGGGATAAATACGAATATGATTGCAACGTCTTGACACAAGAACCGTAACTCAAACGATGGATTAAGCCAATTAAACGAAGATTTGAGCTTGCTTTCTTTGATCGCGTGTCTTGATTTGCTCCTCCACTTTCGCTGATCAATTTCCTAATAATATAATTCTTACTTATACGTACTAAATATATATAAACTGTTCGGATATAAATTTTAGTTGTTGAAATTGATTGCGATCATATACGTAGGTACAATTGATTTTCTGACATAATTAAGGTTGTTGTATAAACAACATGGCTTAACAATAACATACCTACTTAACAATATGGCAATATCAATGTGATTATTTACCCAATGTAGGTTGCGTATATGTCTATAATAAAAATAAATATGGTCGTAGCACCAAAGCTTCAAGTGAATTTGTTAAATAATGCTTCAAATATATAACGTGAGAACCCTTATTACGTACCTATTTAATAAATTGATCCTAAAATGCTTAGAGAAAGCCAGAATATCTATCTGATGGTAAAAAATACTATCTCTGAAAAACAAGGTTAATGTTCTTACCATAAAATAGCCAAGTTACTTATATTGAATCCATCTTAAAAATAAATAATTTATTTATAACTCGAAATCAAAATGTGACTATTTTTAGGACTTGATACGCACCTCATTATTTCTATCTATAACGATACCTATTTATTTTATTGCGTTTAAAGAAGTATTAGGCGCTCCTCCTACTTATACATAAATGTTACCTATAAGTATTGTTTTCCTTTTGTAAGACATAAATATAGCACATTTTAAATCTAAAAGAAATTCGCTTATTTATTAAAATAACAACAAATCAGTAATTTATTTTAGAGTTGTGTTGGTAGAAGCTGCGCCCGCATTCGTAATTCCTAATGTTTGCAATCAAGGTATATCAGGCGCTGTGACATAGAGATATAACCGCAAATATTTATATATGCTTAAAACGATGATCAAATATAAAACACATTATACTATAACCGACTACTATTCTTTTGATAACTGTCAATTCGATTTCCGATTCCCTGCAAGGAAAACATCCACGATGAAAAAACAATTACGTACTCAGGTACTTACTTAAACAAAAAAATAATAAAACAGGACGTAGAAAAATAAGGTGTTCATGTTAATATCATCGCATTAAGTTTTAATCTAAACAAACTGCCTGGCAGGAGCCGCATTTATGTTTGTTAACCGCAGATTATGACGTTATTTTAATGAAGCAATTTATTATAAACTAGCCTTCCTCGTGCGAATCCATCAGCATTTATGGGAGAAAATACGAGTATTTTTCTTTCGTTGCATCTTACCTTCATATTTATAAACAGGCCTAGCTTGGTGTTTAACAGCTGTGTTAAAAATTGCTGTTATATATTTTGAAGAGTGTGGTAACGCAGAAAAAACACAGTACGCTCCTATTAAGTTATAGTACCTAATCGTTTTTAGAAAAACGTAGGTATAACATACCTAAAGGAAATACTGAGGTAGGCACTAGAAGTGGCATTTATGATCGCAAAAAAACTTTACGCAAAAAATACCTAATCAAGTATCAACCTACAAAGATCAAATCTGCAATGAAGCACCACGGTAGAGTGTTCTTAGGACTCCATGTGTTTTCTTTCTTACGTCCACCCAGATATAAGAAAGAAAACAGATGGAGAGACACATTCTAAAAATT
This sequence comes from Urbanus proteus proteus, assembly GCA_018251915.1. Lineage (NCBI taxonomy): Eukaryota > Metazoa > Arthropoda > Insecta > Lepidoptera > Hesperiidae > Urbanus > Urbanus proteus. The sequence goes on from DWPV01005646.1 coordinate 11,716, forward strand.
ACCTGCCGAGCAATTTCGAGATCAATAACTAATTAATAAGTATAAAACCTAACTAAGCTTTATTTACCGATATCCAGGGTTGCAGCTGACGGCTGTTGGAACACGACAATAAAACTCTTAAGTCCGTTGCCTGGCGGAAGATTTACTCCAGCAACTTAATATACCGTAATATCGCCGGGTAATGGCACCCCTCCATAACCAGAACGCGAATGAAAAGCTATGAAAAATAATCTTTTAACCTTTGAGTTTATCTTAATATAGTATATTATTTAATTTATACGTTTTTCTCCGAATGAAGCAAGATTATTAATTTCGACTCGTTAAATAACTTAGAAAAATGTCGATGTACTTAGGTGGTGTATTTATATTTGTGCTAGGACATTTTGCATTTCAGATCAGTACTTTGTACCTAGATGGTTGGCGATGTTGTCTTCGTGTTTCCATCCATCCATCCATCCATCAGCCCTTTGAGGTCCACTGCTGGACATAGGCCTCCCCTAAGTAGCGCCATTCC
>DWPV01005647.1:0-12229 GCA_018251915.1 Urbanus proteus proteus
ATCAGGTTTGAAAGATTTTGTAAGAGACACATACTTATTTAGCCATTCTAACTTATTCAAGTGTAGTAATGTATCTGTGGCCAACCTCCGGTAATATTCTGTAAGCCCAGATAATAATCTGGGCTTGGTTATGGATGTCCAAGGGTGGCAGTGTCCACTTATCATCAAACGGACTGCGACCTCTGACGGCTGCATGATATTATACTGTAGGTACTTTGGCAGTAAGTTATAGGTAATGAGGACTCTACACCATAACCACTCTTGGTGGTTGGATTTTGGCACGCTGTATTCCTGCTCTAGTTTGTAAGATATCGCAAGGTAGAGACGGTTATATATGAGGTGCTCCGTCCAAAATCTGTTATTTATGTCTGGCATTGGAACACCCAGCGAGAGAGGCCGAAGTTCATCACTTGGCTACCACTGGGTGTAAATGTTTGCATCCAAAAGATTGCAGCCAAGAGAAGATCTTATGTAGAGTTGGTTACAGGACCATGGACGGTAGTATTCACTTAGTTCAACCTTGTTTGGTACGTTTTTATTGAAAACTAAAAATATGTAAGGTTATACGAAAATTCAAATGAGCATTCTGCATTATTTGAATTTTTATCTTATTCTAAGGATGAAATTAAAAATAATGTGTTGTAATATAATTTTTTGCGATTTGACTTTTATAATGTTGATTAATACAATTAGACGTTTTATTGAAATAATATTCGTATATGCAGACACTGCGAGATAAATACTCAGAGAACCTCGTATGTTCGTATTTAGGTACATATGTACCCCAGTAGGTAGAGTTTCAATAAAAGAAAACGTTCGTCTTAAATCCATGGGAGAGTCTATGATTTCGAACCTAACTTGACCGGTTTTTAATGACCCAAGTTTCAGAACATGTACCCATATTTATAAATAAGGAAAAACTAGACAGGTATTGTAAGTCTTATTTTTGAAGCTCTGTTTACAATATCTAATTAAAATTCAATATTAAGATGAGTATACTTTCGCAATGAGGTGCATAAATTTAATATTTAATTGACGATGAGTTACGTATTTTACTGGGTCGGTGCGTAATTCTAATGAGAATTTTTGGAAGTATGGTAATGTAATGCAAATTTAATGTTACAGAACGCGATGGTGACGGATGTGAAAAAATAGAAGTACTCACGAAACAATGACTTCAGAGGTGCTGAGCGGTTTGCGAGAACACTTCAAACTGGCCTCGCGTGCATCACCGGTTTGTTAACTTTGCGCGGGAACGGGCGCGCCTCCATGCGTGCGGATGGCACGATGAGTAAAGACAAACTAAATGAATATCTGGTGTTTCGTGATGCGTGACGGATGCACGTGCGACGTGCGCTACGCAGCCAGAGGCATCTCCTCTCCACGATACTTGCATACGACGATGTGCGATAACGCCCGGCCTGCGTTACCTGCACTTTACTTTTAACAGTAATTGTTTTGACAGACGCTCGTAAGATTACTTCACAGGCAGATGTGATACGACTTACGAGCGCTTTGCAACCACGTAGCTACTTCGTGAGATTTACTTGCGACCATGTTATTAAAATTCATCTTAGTAATCCTTAAATTATAAAAATATACTGTATTTTTTTATCACTTTAACATGGAGAATATGATATAACACGCAACTTATTCAATAAAATCAGCTTAAAATTGTTTAATAATAATTGTAAATGTAGACTTATAGAGTCGCTTGAGACTACTATAATAGTTTTAAAAAGATTCCTAACAAAATGTAGTAATTTACTGTGTTAATGAACAATTTGACAGCAGCTTCACTAAGTTTTACGAGGGTATTAGCTGAGATTCAATAGGAAAAATATAAAAAAACTAGTAGTAGACTAGTCCCATATACGAGTAATTACGTCCATTTAAAATCCTTGATGTTTGTTTACACTAACAACCCAATGAATTAGCCACAATAACGTTATTACCACCACTTTCAATATGTCCCGTGACCCACCACAAGCACAAAGCATTGCGTTGCGTACGAGTTGCGTTAGCGTAGAGACGGCGTTGATGTCGTTTGTAGGCGGCGCGACTTTCGCGATGCGCACCGACGCGTCCATTGATGAGCCGTTTCTGTTATATTCTTCGATCGAGTGCTCACCATGCTCCATTACTCACATATGACGTATTTTCATACACATTCTTCTACCATATATTTATAGAAAATCCATGTATATTTAAGTAAATCTCTACAACTCTACATACAATCGGTTGCTTGATTGTGTTTGAATGTCATGAATAAGTAAAATCAAAAGCTATTTAAACATAGTATCTGATATCTTCCTTGTTTAAAATCTAACTTATACTTTTTTCTGCGAGAATAAAAAATATAATAGTGATGTACGATATAACGATATGGTTATAATAAAATCAAGAGGAGCAACAAATATTGCAAAAAATAGTCAATTAAATAAAATACAATTAGAAACAATCATTTAATTTATTTCGCATAAGAAAGCTTATTTATAACTTCAATAACTAGCATTAGAAACAATTGTTTCATTTGAGTAGTAGTCAAATTGATGCTCAATGATCGATCGTTTTATTGGTGAGTGAGATTTGAGCTTCGGTTAACGAACTGTTGTTAATAATAATTTTATGCATATAGCTTCAGCATATAACCTACATGTCATGTGCGGACGATGTTGCTACGGTTGACTGGTTAATGTAGTTATGCATGCAAATAAGTGCGTCGGAAAGCAATTTTTCTTTTTCCATCCTGTATGTGCATCGCCTCAGCCGCGACTGGATGTAAGTGGGTACCTACTTTAATATCTATTTTCTATAAATACTTCCATGAACATGTATAGTCGACGGCAATCGGTAAACAAGTTACCTACTTCAACGAAATGGTTTACTCTACATAAGGTTTAACTTAATGAGCCAAATGACAATCATAAAGCAGTCTTCGAAGTGTTTTATGTATTTTTGAGTGTAATGTTTACCTGATATAATATTAAGAGAGTCTACGTTTACTAAATTTGATGCTTATCTAGGTATTTCTATACTTTCCGATATTGGTAACTTAACTCATAACATATATAGGTACCTACGTGTAATATTAAATAAATATTACATAATTTAAAATGATTATAACAAGTGTTAGTACTTACAAATTAATAAGGTACAATAAATATCGGTAAGATTAATTAAAGGCACGTCTATAAAACAATTTCAATGATAACTTAGCATCTATCAAAGTCAAGGGAGCAATTAAAATAAGAGATACAGATGGTTTAATTGCACTTTGGGTCTAGTACCGATTTGTTAGCGCGGCGGCTACTGCCTAGCAGGCGAGTGCAGTGGGTGGTGGATCCATTTCAGATTCCGATACAAGCAATCTATATTAAATGACGCTAAAGATACAACACATATTTACAATACTTTTAGTGTTTAGAATTTGTAAACAATGTCCGGACAGTTTTCAATCATCACAACACCGCAATTCACCGAGCCCGTATACTTTACACAACATTATAGTCTTAACCACACCTACTTTTCTATCCAATCTTATCTAAGCGTTCCAGTCTTATTCAAAACCTTGTGACTTCCAGTACTAAGGCCCGTCAATTTAAGGCGTAGACAGGTGTTCGAAGCGCAACATAATTGGCGCGTGATTTAAGATATAAACACTATGGTTATACTTTGTTTGTATGTTGTGGACGATCGTCGTCGTCGCTGTGTTCTTCTTGTAGCAGCAGGCTGTCAGGCGGGCCTCGGGGAGGCGCTCGTGCGACTCCACTGCGCTTGGACCCCCCTCGACTGAACATCCGCGATAGTTGGGCAAACTTCTTCCGCGACGCTAGAAAATAACAAAACACATTTTTTATTTTGTTACGTAAGTGTCTTTTTTAAGCATAACAATTAAGCTAAGTAATGGTGTCATATGTTTTTCAGTAGAAACACCATATATTTGTTACTCTGTGACCTCATCTTTTAAGGCGGTAGAGCTCCTCATTCGATCGTAAGAATCGGGCATTCAAATATAGTCCCTAGGGATAGCAGAATTCGGGCAGAAAATTTATTCTATTTTAGGGTGGATTACAGATACTCCAAGCGAACAGTAGGTATACTCGTACCTATGCTACTTACCTATGTTTTATGCATAAAAAGCTCTTTGCACACTCTGTGTTGTTATTTGGCAACTTAAACTGTTCTACCTACCTAATCCTCAATTATTAAATTATTCTCCTTATTTATAAAAACTGTGTTTATAAATTCTAAACTTACTTTTTCCCATATTCTTTAACCTTTCTTTAAAGACTGCTTCGTCATCATGAGGCTTTGTCTTATGTCCCTGGTCATTGTCTAGAGCAGCAATAAATTCTTGATTCCACCGAAGTTCGGCCATAAACTCTTCATTCTGTAGTAAAGTTGCGATACGATCGTCATCCATCTCCAAGCTGAGGTCTATCCTGGCGTCCGTACCCGGTGGAATTCGAAGAAACATTGGCGGAAGTGGCCCAAGCATTCGTGGAACCCATTTTCTTCTCACAGCGAGCGGAACCGATTCGTCTTCCATATCTCTGAAAACAAATGTACCTATGGATATTTACGTATATCAGTATTTTACAATGATTTTTAATTTCTATTCATTCATTTATCAATCAGCCCATGGTAGTAATAATATATATTACCGCTTCACATTAGCAGCTAGTTAACGCGCTTGGCTTATCGTTTTGGTGACCATTGGCAAAAATGGAGCTTTTTAGCGTATGAAACTTCGTCAGAATAATTAAAACCTTGAATGTAGCAGTGAGAATATAATGGGTTAATGTTGTCGAGGATATTGAATATATGACATTTGATATAGACCAAGTTGAGTTTAGGTACCTACCTAAGATACATGTAAATTGGTTGGTTTTTGCTGAGATATAAACAAGCATTATATGTATATAGGTACTTCTATTATGCGATGGACGACAGTGACTGACACCAGTCGAGTGATAGCTATAGGAATAATAAAATGAAATGTTTATTTTTTTCTTATATACCCACGTAGCCTTAAAAAAACCGACTCGGGCTACGGGTTGGACGCTGACGCATTTAAAATTTTCTTTCTGTTTTGTACTTCATACATCTTGGAAGTGTACATAAATATTTCATCAGGCTATAAAATAGGTTACTTAAGTAAAATTACAAGCAAGTACATAACTGAAGCTACATCTGCGGTGATCAGCGATCGCAATGAATTACATTACGCAGTCGGGAGCAGGGCCCTATTACGAACCTATTTTTATAAAACTACTGGTTTTATTCAAGCCTACCTTGTACGACTATCATTCTAGAGATGTAGGCAGATAATAATAATATATCTAGGAGACTCCACGATTCAAAGGTTAACGCGCTTTTATGTAAAGCATAAGATACATGTATAAAGTCACTAACCCCAAAGATAAATCAGTAATATTGGCATAAAAATGTAAAATTTTTAGCTGTAACCATTAACAAAATAAACACAAGTCCGAGGAGTTCAAACTGGAAAGTACGCCATTTGTTTTGTACGCGTATGAATCCTGACTAGCATTTGACCAGCATGGTAGATATATATGCCGTTATGAAAAAAAAAAACCACACAACTGATACAGTCGGCATTTTTTTGTTTAATTTTATTGTAACACCTTAAGCTAGTGTAACAAAGGGTAAACTTAATGCCTAGTGGCATTCTCCACCAGTCAAATTTCATTCAATTTTATTCAATTCATTAAATTAAGTTTGTATCGATTAAGATTCTTTCTCAGGGCTTTCTAAAGTACGACCCGCGTGTAGGAAATATTTGTGCTGCCGTGGGACGGCCTTTTCTCGACGTCCAATTCCTATACAGAGAGCGGGAAAACATTAAATTAAATATTTTTGTTTCTACGGCATATCTTCTAGTTTATTTAGTGGTTTGTCGATACAAATAGACCGATGTCTATTCCACTTTGCTCACCCAGGTAATAGTACCTGGGTGATCATTTTCTACTAAAAAGTGGAATATGATCACCTGAGACAAGATCACCTGGGTGATCAAATTCCTTTTCAAAATCGTATGCTCTTAATCTTATCTTATAAATATCGAATCAGATGTAATACCTACTTAATACCTTCCCACTTAAAACTAAAAAATGTAAATACTATGGGTGTTATTGTTATAATAAAGCCCCATTAATTTAATATTTCTAATTGGCAATAATACTTAGCCTGCGGTTATGCCTAGACCTAATTAAACTTAATCATGCATGATGTTCATTGTCCACGTCGTAGCAATTATTACAAGTCGTTACGTTATGCAAACGTCAATTAGTGCCTAACTTAGATATAATTCGCGGATATTATTCATGTATTAATAGGTAACTATGACTATAAATATGCGAAAATGGTAAACGTAAAATAGATAGGTTTATTATATCGAGTTGTGTCATTTCTCGTCACGCTAACTTGTTGCGCATTTTTTTATTTATAGATTTTGTTTATTGCTAGTTGGAGTATCAACACTTAGGTTCATTTTAAGGGATTTCGTAGGTATATAAAAAAGTCTCATGTGTTTCATTAATATAGGTATCTCACGGTAGGTCTATCAAAATATTTACGAGGTCATAAACTCACACAAGTGCAGTAGTGTCGTTGTCATCACCGTTTTCAATAAGACGAGAGCTCGTACGTTTGTCCTTGCGGCGTGACGGCGAGCTGCTTTCCACTCGTTCCATCTCTAGACGCAACCGCTCGTTTTGATTGTCGGTGCTCATAGCCAACAGCTGATCGATCGTCGCGTCGACTGCACCTTGATTTGCTCGGAGCACCGCCTCGATCACATCGTCATCCATATCCGGAAACATAGTCTTAAAGTCGGTCATCGCTTGCGTGAATTCTAGCTGCGTGGTAGAAGCCATTGTGCTGAGTCCTTGTATGAAGCCGCCGGGAGACGTCACGAGCGAGCGTCTTTCGCCGGTAACACAGCTGATTGGTGACGCAGAACTACCGCAATGCCGGGGACGATGGGCGCCGCGACGGCATGAGCCATCCTCACGGCACGCTGGTCACCGCGGCGGCTAGTTAGTCTTCGCTTTGTTAATTGGCGTTAATTTGCGGCGACAATCCTGTAACGCTCTCAACACCGAGCAATACCATGATGTGCAATTTTCACTTTCGGCATTTCAGGTGCGCAATGCGCATGCGCGGTGAGGAGGGTCGCGGAGGGTGAAGTCGATATAAATAGAGTACGCGTAAACGGAGGAGACGATGCGCGGTGCTACTGTTAGTGGCTCTCCGGAACACGCTCGTGGGATCCGCCGACGTATTATGCGCATGTCCGCTGCATTGTTTGTAAATTCCCTCATCGCTTTGACCTTTGCGGCGTTGTAGAGATCAACACACGGCGTGAACTTCAAAAACCATGTCCCTATTGTTATACACAGAACGCTCATGGTCAAGTACTTAGGGCGGGTAAAACTCCTAAATACAGTTTATTATTCATTTCTTTATTTATTAAAACCAATATCTACTGAGCAATGAGATTTTCCTTCGTACGGTAGGTATACCTATAAATAAATATTCCAAATATGTATGTAATAACAGTTATTTTGGTTTTCGTTACCAACGAAAAGAAGAAAATCACCGCCAAGAACAATTTCATAAGATAAATTTAATAACGCCAATGAACATTAACGGCAGTACATAAACATTTTAAAATATACGTATGGGTATGGAAACTACAGTAAAAATTTCAATTAAAAGGATTGAAAAGTCCACAGCGATAAGGAGCAATTATACTTTTCATTAGTCACTAGCGTTTTTGTAAGAAAAAAATTGAGCAATGTGCTCAATTTTTTTCTTTTTAGAAATTGCATAAATTTTATTGAAACGATGAATTTATCAAGTTAACATAATTTCAGGTACAATTTAGAAATAAAACAACAAGTATGTTTGTCTCTAATTTATTTTGGTTAAGTACATACTTACACAACGTCAATAATTTAATAGTTAGTTACTATTTACTCCATTTTCTAACACTGATTTTGTACCTATTGCACTAAATAACTAAAATAAATTGGAACCAGAACATGACAAAAATAGCTCATAACCCTGGGCCAAACAAATTGGAGAATATAATAATACCTAACAAAAAACAATGCATATTACCTACATAAGAAATATACATATAATTGGGATCAACAAACAATAAAAGATTCATGTAGTTAAGGCTCAATAAAGGTGAAATAAAGTATGTTTGGGTACTTCCGGCGCTGCGGCAATACCGTATAAACTAAATGGAAGTTGTGTTATATGCTTTTCAAATTGACAACATACACTTGCCTATTTTTAAAGCATCGTGTAAGATATTGAAAATTGAAAAAACATTTTATTAGATTCCAACTATAATGATACGGTTTTACTTTAGCACCGTAATACTCGGAACTATTCTAAAATTCCATCTTTTATTTCCATTTTTTTAATTTCTTTACGTATACTTTTCTTTTAATCTATGAAGATCTAGATTTCGTCTAAGAAAGTTTGATATACAAACGTCCCCTAACATAGAATTACGAATATTTCTATAGGAAAGTATCAAAAATCATAAATGATGAAAATTCATATAAATTTTAGCGAAATATGATATACAAGCCAATTACACTTAACAAAACAAATACTACATTATATAAGCAATGAGAAAGAAATAATACAATCAAATTAGGATAAAACAACTAGGATTTTTTTACATTTTAGGCCACATTGAAACTACTCACGGAAAGGATTATAGGTACGCATATTTTTATATCTAGAATATTATTTAGACACCAGAACATTTTAATTTTTTTTCCTTTTTTAAATAATTTTGAGAGATTTTCAAAACACTGCTTACATCTATGATATCAGATTTTTAGTACTTTTTAAATTTGTAACAAATGATTTTAAGCAAGTGCTGTTGATAAAAGCCAGACAATATTCTTATGTTGTTTGTTAAACAATGACAATATTCTTATAAAGTATGTAGTTTGAAATGAAATAACAAATTTAATTAAAACATAATATGAAAATGGAATTACACTAAACATGTATGTAATAAATTGAATTAGGATTTAACAATTAGATAATTTTTTTATGAATATGCATAAAAATCATTAGTGATGTCATAACATCTTTATAACGAAACACTCTTTTTTTTTCAATTATTTGAGTTTCATTGCTTAATCAACGTAAATTTATATAATTCACACTTCATTTACCAACACCTACACTGAAAAAAATCTGTTTCGTTACAAAGAGCTTATTACACAGTATATTATGAAAATGATATGGAATGTAATAAAATTACTTGTATTAATGATTAATTACCTATTCTCCTAAATTAGTTCTGTGTCGAGTGTATTACTTATATTACATGACTACTAGAATAAGAACATATTCGAAATATCGAAGTATAAAAATAAAATTTTATCGCCCCTAATGCAATGGCACTACCATAGCTATATACCAAAAATAAATAAAGATGATTGTAAAGTCGCCTCCATGATTCTTAGAATAAATACCAAATGCATTTATATATAACAAACATAATAAAAATAAAAGGCAACCAATAGATTACTTAATAACAATATTTATTTGGCCCTTGCGAATAAATAAATAATAATTTATACGTCTCTGTTATAAATTATAAAAAGCGGTTAGTGTATAAGACAGTTATTTAAAAATAATACGAATATGTTGATTTTAGTTTTTATTTAAAAATACCCTTTCTTTAAATATAAGTTAAACCATATAAGTAAACATTGAACAAACAAATTATGTTACTTATGTAATCTATAAATTGCCTGATATATATTAAGATATCAATATTTTTTTAGCATATGCTTTTTCAGGCATAAAATACATGCTTCAAGGCATGAAGATGGTAGAAATGCAATAGAATTATAAAACTATTAAATAAAAATGGATATCTCAATGTCTAAACATTGAAGCATTGGAAATGGAAAGTTTATGATTTAGGAATTGACGGCTTAATACAGGTATATTTAATGCACCGTTTCATTACTTCATGTTTTTATATTAATTGATACCATTATTGTTTCCAAAGTAACTCATAGGCAACTTTCTTAATCTGAAACTTGAATAAATGTTGCGAAATTAGCAAAACAACTTAATACAAGAACACCGACATGTAAAGCTTTGAACTGCAATATTTTACAGAAAAATTGAATTACCTAATGTTAGGCTTGTCGGACGGACTGAAAGATTTATGCGTTTCAATTTAATTTAGTTCCCAGTATGTATTTTAGTTACACGGTAATGTAAATAATATTTTATTCTCTATAGTTGAGGAAAAATACTTTAGTTTTAGTGACACGAAAAAAGAAATAGGGTTAGAAAAGGGAACAACTTATTTAATTAAATTTCTTGAGTAAGCTCGTATTCAATTATCGAAATGCAGTCTATGCAATTGTATGATATTATCAAGTAAACATACATATCATTTCAATCAGTATCAAATCAATTAGGTGGGTGTAAATTTATATCATTGTTCGGATATCTAGTATTAAGTTGAAATTCGGGTTATTCAATATTTCAAATTTGAACAAGATATCATTGTGCCCTCAGATATCTATACAGTTTTAGGTTAGGTATGGAAATGAGGCAAACAGTAGGTACATGTATAATTTATGTTCAGACTATCAAAGCCGATGTGAGATGGATGCGTTTCGGCTGAGTTTCGAGAAGTTGACAGTAGCAATAATTTAAGTAATTGTAAGCAATATATCCAATGCTGGTTCTTGGTAAGTGTTGGTACGGTTGGCGGCATTTAGGATTTGATACGATTGGCGGTATTTTAGGTTAAGTCTGAGTTATCAAAGCCTCCTGCGATGGTTAAGGCTGGTTACAGTTGGCGGCACTTGAAGTTTTGTAATGTTGGCAATAGATAAAAGTTGGAATAGAGGCGAGTTCACACACGCGCGGGCGCGCCGGCCTGCGGCAGCATCACCACGGCGGTGGCGGCCGGCGGCTGCTCGCCCGGGGGCGTCTCCGGCTGGAATAGAATATCAATATTAGTTAAATAAATACTTGTGTAATGTTAAACAGTTTGAAATAAAGTTGGTTGGTCCCGCATAATTTTTAAATGTGGTAGTATGCAAGCGAATTTTATTTATTTACGCCTAGTCTTTTGATACGGACAATTTGTATGCATTGGTGACCGATAGTTACCCGTTACTGGCAAGCAGATTTCCTCAGACTACTTGATATAAGCAACCGTGTATTTTACCACCTTCAGCATGCCGTAATTGTTGGCCTGAGGTGGCTGATTAAAATGGAGTTCATTATCAAATTTAGTAATAATATGTAGTTTTTTTTCCAAACTGTGCACATGAACTTTTGATGACTTTATTATCGATATTAGGCTTCAAAGTAATTTAAAAATTAGAAAGCTGTCATCACTTCTTTACCCAATTATGGTAAATATGAAACATGAAGAGTCAATGAAATAAAAGATTAGTAACCGTGACGATAGCCGGCTCAGCGGCCGCCATGAGGGTCGCAGCGCGGTACGATGGCGGCGGGGTCTGCTTCACGGCCTCCTCGTAGTCGGGCAGCAGGCTGGAGTAGTCGGGCGCGGGCGGCACGTACGGCGCGCCCACCACGCCCTCGCTCGAGATCACGAACGGCGTCAGGTTTTGGAGCGAGTGCGCGCGCATCGTCAGGTACTTGTAGCACCGCCACACCACGCTGATGCAGTAGCCCTGGGGTGGGAGAATTGAGTGTTATAGAAATGGATCTGTATTACGAGTTTATTAGATGTTCAGTGAAATGTTCCTCTTTTATGTTTGGGCCCATACATCTATATACAGCGCTCCTAGTGGACTGTTTAGGTAATAAAATTTTACTGTGGAAAAAGGATGTAAACAAACAGAGTTCGTACCAAAAATATGTAACAAACTCGTACTAAGGGTACTGGATGGTTATAACACAACATAAGTCTTTATTTATATTTGTTCATCACAGAATGAAGCTGAAGACCACATCATGACAGAAACACTGCTGAGACGTTGCAAAGCCACCCTTAGAACATGTAGACTGGGCCATCTGCTTGTTGAGTTCTGTCGCGAGGAAACGCCGCGTCTCCCAGTCATCTGCTACTGGATGGAACCCAGATAGCAAAGGTACCCTGTCGCTGTAGCCAGCCTACAGTGGACACGTGTCAATACTAACCTTGATGAGCACGGCCGCG
>DWPV01005648.1:0-12227 GCA_018251915.1 Urbanus proteus proteus
GTCTTTTCTTCAGCAGTTACGCAAAACGTAAACAGTTTTTGAATGCGCAGGGCCTATCTATGGTAAAAATCTTTGCCAGTAACAATAACTTGTTCCGTTGTTGCAGGTTGTTTAAACGGTGGTGCCCAGGTGCGTCCAGCGCTGGGGGAGAGCGGCCGCGAGCTGGTCTGCCAGCTGACCGCCCTGTACGGCACGCTGCCCCTGGCCCGGCCAGCTGGTAGCCCGCTGGTGCGGCGCCTGTACGCCGCCTGGCTGCACGGACAGGACTCCGACAAGGCCAGAGCCATGCTACATACGACATACCACGCTGTAGAGAAGAATGATATCGCGCTCAATATTAAGTGGTGATGATGATGAATATGATGTGGTGTGAGGTAGTAAGGAAGAAATATGTAGAGGCGTAAGAACACGTGCTATGAAGTAATAAGGAACAAATATGTAGACGTAAGAAGTTGCACTTCTTTGACGTAGCTCCTAACTAAACGAAACTACACTAACTACAAAAAGTAACTAAAATATAAATAATTATAATTATGTATTCTTTATTAATAATAATGATATCACAGTTTTATTGTTGATGTGTATCATTGTCGCCGTCATAAAATTTGTATATAGAAATTTTATAGTAAATCTTTGTATATTAAGGTTTAATGGCTGTAGAGATTGACAGGAATAATATATATTTTTAATGTAACAATGTATACAGCATATTGAGCCTCACCATAATGTTAAAAGAAGTAAAACTTCGATAAAATGAACGTTTCATTTTCATGGAAAGAAAGAAACATTTATTTTCCTCATAAAGTGGCCCATACATACTTATTCATTATGTACAATACAGATAGTAACAAATGGATTAGCATCTTATATTCCTATTTTGTAGCTTCCCACACGTGTAAAAAAATACATAAACACACAAACTTAAACCAAATCACGTATATATCAAAAATATCCACTCTCTAGTTAAGATTAGAAAATGAGAAAATACCGGACCATTAACGAAATTGTAATTGTCAACGACCGCTACACGCCCGTGATGACCGATGGGTGTAGACACGTCAAGCGGTCGTTGGACCCATTTCACTTTGTTGTTAATAAGCTACTAAAAAGTCATAAAAACTCATAGTCATGGCGTATAACTATTGCGATCCTGAACTGAACTGAACAGTATTCCACTACTGTATAATTAAAACTTGCACGTTTAAAAAAAAGTTAGATCTGAAGACATAAAATTATCTTATTTCAAAACAGAAAGAAAAAATGTTATGTATGTAAATAAATACAGTGCTACAATTTATGAACTCAAAGTATATAATTTTTTTAATCACTTATAAGTGTGCTACACTGTTTGTAAATATGTTTTATATAATAATGACGTCCAGGTCGTCTTTGTTATTAAATGGAATATGCTATGAATACTTGTGAATTAGTAACTTAAGGAATTTGTTGTTTTTCGTTAATAAGATTCTTCTTCGAGATGTAAATATCGTGTTTAACACTGAATAAACGTTAAATATATATGTTTAAATAATATTTTTATTTATCTCCGTACAATTACCGACTTAATACATCGTATAACATGATCAGTGTATGATATTTTGCTAGATCAAACTAAAAGTAAAGAAGGTGCTTAACATTTTTTAATGGAGAAAATAAACGTACCTACAGGTGCAGCTATAGGCTATGGCACGAATGGACGACGTATTTCATAAATATTAAACGCTACGTAGTAATCGAAAGACATTGTGACTACTTATGCACTGGCACTTACTCAGCTGAAATTGTACATTTATGTAAAATATATGTTACCACGTGTTGTGTGGCCGCTTAGAATTGACGCGGCGCGTACGACACGGGAAAATAAAATCATCGTTTCATCGTATCGTATCATCATCGACTTGTTACCAATGGAAAAGAAAGGCTCTTAAGTAGCGTCTATGTTCTGGCAAAAGCGTGTTGCCCTCCGACTAGGTTAACCGATGAACTGAAGAAAAGGAAAACTGCTAGATTCAAAAGGCATAAAACCGGTTGGAGGGGCGCCTATTAGGGAAAGTATACATTTTCCATCCTTCATGAACCTTTAGAGGTCCACTACAGGACCATGTCCTGTAACGGACCTCAAAAGGGCCTAATGGGTGGACTTTTTACTGATTTCTATTTTAACAATAACAATTCTTCTTATCTTTATACGTAAGAAGAAAAATGCATGCAAAAAATCATAGAACTATGCCAAATACTAACTCACCTTAAATAATAATGATAATACTAAGTTCTACAATAGTATACAAAATACAGTTTTACTATAGAATAACTAAGGTACGTTTACTTACATTTGTATCTTATTTCCATTTTATTTTTTTTGTAAATACAGACTAACTACAGAATTTCTGATTTGTGGTAATTCCCATAACAATGTGGAGCTTACAGAAACGCAGTAAAACCACTGCTATGACTAGATTGTATGAAAATACGTCCACAGTCCCAGTGGGCACTAGTAATGAATATTAATGGTCTATTCAGTTGTACTCCAATGTTTCAGTGTGAAGCGTGGGCTCGACCGGCGTCGTGTGGCGTTGTTTTTTTTAAATAGTGTTTACAAAATAGACGCCGCGCTTCAATGCCTACCTAATTAATAAATTTACGCAAACCTATTCTAGTTCTTCGTTAAAAATGGGAGATTTCAGAGTGACGGGGGCGACAAGGATCTATTACTTAGTGTTTTTCTTAACGTGTATGTTTAAAGCTGTGATAAGCACGGGTCTCGGCAGTTGTCCTATCTACCCGCAGTTACCAAACTTTGATATAAGAAAGGTAAGTTCAATTTTTTTTTTAACAAATTGCGTTCCGTATTTTAAACAGGATTTTTTTTAAACGACCTCAATATGAATAGGAAGATAAATTAGATGTTCCAAGGAAGGTAACATAAGGGCTATAAATAAATCGAACGACGGTGACTTTTCTTCCTTCCTTTTAAATGTTAAATTATTATGTACATACATACTTAGAAAATATTTAATTTATCAGTTAACCTTAACCTTACAACGTCCGAGTCGAAGTTTTGCATCTATTTATCATCCAATCGTTAGGTATATTTACATATAGCAGCGTGAAAGTAGAAATGTAAAGATACTGTTTCCTAATAAATACAACGAAAATAAAAGTTTACTGTACCTACCTAGTTTACCTGCTGGTTTGTAGGACACTAAACAATGGCAGGATGGTACAACTTTTATTTTGCAACACGAAGAGATTATCAAAAAATA
Source organism: Urbanus proteus proteus (assembly GCA_018251915.1). Taxonomy (NCBI): domain Eukaryota; kingdom Metazoa; phylum Arthropoda; class Insecta; order Lepidoptera; family Hesperiidae; genus Urbanus; species Urbanus proteus. The sequence goes on from DWPV01005648.1 coordinate 3,264, forward strand.
TTGTCGTTGGACGGTTCATCATGGTTGGCTATAAATAGGCATGAGATTAGCACACCAAACCAATAAGTAAACTTAACGACACTGCCGGTCATAGGTTCCCCAGATAAGATCAACATTTAAGGTAGACAGGTGCACTGCTTCCCATAAATACCAAATTGGAAAGCCTCCGTGTAAGACCCTGTAGTAATTATGTTCCTTTATTAGCACCATATTAGCACACTCTTCAAACCAGGATTCAGCACTGCATTACATTTTTCCTCCTCGTATAATTTTCTGACTACTTTGAAACCGGACATCCGGTATTAGAGGCCGGCATTCACATTAAGATAGCAGACGTGCTTACCGTTAATTAAATTGATTAATTAATTATTACTTATTTACCGTTTTCATTACGTACCTATACAGATTATTCAAATCCCTTTCAATATCGGCTATTTCCGCTTACATTATGTATTTATCAACAATTATTATTGTAATAACTTTACTTTGTATCTACTTTCTAGGTAACTAGGTTAGTTGGACTCACTAATCATAATCATTATTCAGTATTATAATAATTAGGTAGGTAATGTAGTAATAGATGCGCCATAAATAAAACTTGGCTTATTTTTATGTTCTGAAACAAAATACTTAGCTAGTAGTAAGTAGTAGTAACAAGCCCGGATGCACCGTTGTGGGCGTAATAGACTTGGGCATATTGGGCATGCTATCTTAATGGAGTCACGACTGTAGAGTGAGTTTTATAAAGAATAGACAAACACATACTTAAATCAATGTTTGCTAGATGGCGGGCACGTGGTACGAGGTGGAGCGGTCCTTCTACCTGATGGAGGTAGCGTCCAGCTGCACCGAGCTGGAGGTGGCGCTCAACGAGCGGGACTTCCTACTCATCACCGTTAAAACCATCAATAGATGGTAAGTTGCAGTAGCACCTATAGCATAATCCGATGTAACCGTCAGCCGAATGAAATCTACAGCTTTCGTAAGTCGTAGGCCTCCCTTACGCAGAAAATGGTGCTAATCAAGAGCAACATCACACGGTACATACTTACTATAATAAAATTAATGAACATCTTTACTCTTAGAAGTAGGTAACTAGCTATCATGTAATTCGCCATTTATTGGATTAGCTATTACAACCCATAAACCCTTATTGCCACACTAAAAGCAGATATAAGATTAATTATTACATACTAATCTATCAATAGAATAGATTTTTTCAAGAGTACTAAAACTGTTAATAATCATTGCGAACGTTTTTGCTCTTCCTTTTAAATAAGCTTTTAATGGTCCAGTCGACTATTTAGCCCATGAACAATATAAATAAGAGACCTGACCACATTTCCAGGACCGGCAGTCCATCCACGACGCACGGGCTGGGCATTCCGAGCTACAACGGCTCGTCCGCGTTCCGCTACAAGCAGAACAACCGCATGCCCTACGTCATCGGGCGGCTGCTGCCCGGCGCCGGCCAGTACAACATCCTGCTCACAGATTACGACCAGTTCGCGATCGTCTGGTCCTGCACTAATCTAAGCATCGCGCATTCTGGTCAGTATTATAAGTTTTTTTACGTTTTATGGAGTTGATCGTCGATATCAAACTCACCCATTTAAATTACATGCAGCGCCTCTAGCGAAAAGTATAAGTACTAAAAAACGACTGCTCTTTTAATAAGATAGAAGTGTATAATTATACATTCAATATTTAACATTCAGTTTTTTGTTGGCATTTTTTCGGTTTGTTCCCCCAAAGGAATGGCGACGTTTCGCAACTTATAAAGAGAGAACGCAACAAGTATTCTGAATAGCGCTTAAAGTTTCCTCTTTCTATTTTAAGAGAAATTTCTCCGAAAAGAAATTATCTAAACCTTTTGTCCTTGTAGCTCCTTCAAATAAGCTAATCAATTTTTAATCTTTTTTTACTAAAAGGAACTAGGAAGCCTCCTGTCCCCATACCTTCTAAAGAGAAACAAGTACTAAATCCATACACTAGTATAACAATAACACGTTAAACACCCATTGCAGACCGCATGTGGGTGCTGGGGCGCGCGCGCGAGCTGGAGGCGGCGCTGCGCGCGCACATCTACGGCGCGCTGCAGCGGCTGCGGCTCGACCCCGACCGCCTCGTGCTCGCCAAGCACGCCAACTGCACGCGCCCGCCTGATACCATTCATATAAACTAGCTGCTTTACATTGGCCTTTTATTATTAAATAGCTTTTGCCCGCATTTCACACGCATTCAATTACATATAAACCTTCCTCTTGAATTAATCTATCTATTAAAACAAACCGCATCAAACTCCGTTACGTAGTTTTAAAGATCTAAGCATACATAGGGACGGATAGCGGAAAGTGACTTTGTTTTATACCCTGACCCTTTATGTTTACTCACATTATTCCTTTGTTACTAAGTCTACATTCCCCCTATCGTAGCCCCCTCCCCTATCGTAGACAAAAAATTCTAAGCTTATGATTCCCTGGTCAAAATTAATCGGTGTCAATATTAATCATCAATCAGACTAGGAATAATGAATACTTATGTGAATAGTTTTCTTTTTAATTTAGTCTACCAATACTATAATTTTATTCCCTTTCTCGGGACAAAATTGAAAAAAGTAGAATCTTTTTAGCTTTTCGTCTTTTTCATATTTTAATTCGATAGAAATTGTTAAACGTAATTGTGATCGTAACTATGACGTATTTGTAACTATGACGGTAATGTACCGTCATAGTTACAAATTGCACAAATAAAACACAAGTTCTCATCACACTTTCTATTTTCTGGAAAAATATCATTTATTTACAACAAAATAGACTTAAATTTATTAGAATCAAAACGACCGTTCCAATCATAACGCAGCCATTCGTCAAGACAATATAAGGCAACGTTCACATCCACCGGCGCATAGAAGCCATCATTTACGTTTTTAAGATACTATTAATCAATACAAAATATATTTTACGAGAAAAAACTATTTGACTTGAAAGTTCACAAAAAGACAATAGTTAATATTTATTTTTTATAGTTTTCTATATTTCCATTTCGTTGTCCTTTGTACAAATATGGTACATTATAATTTTTGATGATATGGCTATGGAGCAGATGTAATGAATCATTAAATCATTCTTACATCTCTTAAATCATTGTTCAATACGAATAAATAATCAACTATCTACAGCTTTTCGATTAACTGTTGTGATTATAGATGGATTTATCATTTTTAAAACAAAGTACATACTGAATTTATTGTCTTTATAGAATAATTTATAAAAACAGCCACTTCACAGTCGTGTTAGTATCAATCGAAGAGGAACACACAATTATAATTGTATCCATCATCTGATTATGGTCATGATTCCATCCTAGGATAGTGATATTGAAGTAAGAAATGAAACTATTGCAACACAATGCTTTAAAAATCGATCGAATTTGCGAATTTGGAATGGAAGGGTCTTCCTACATATATCAACAAGAATTCACCGTATTCAGTTAGCAAAAACAACACACATAACTTAATTGTAACAAACATAACGTAGTGAATATGGCGTGACTCGAATCAATTCTGCGCGATTAATGCTGCTTAACTAAATTCGATCTCGCGTTGATATGTATGGGAATACCCTGAGAAAACAGCTGGCATGTGTAAATGTATGGAACCCTATATACCTTACATATAATAAACGTGAACGCGCCTTGTGATGATTGCGTATTAAAATTATTATTGTGCTTTGAGTACACTATACTATATAATTGTAGTATAATCGAATATCAACCATACTGAAGACCTTAACACTATCTTATTTGGTTTCTATTTTTTTTATTTTACTTGGTTGTATTTTTACAGTTTGGTTATCTCATTTGGCTTCACCAGCGACTGTATTTACGTCGCAGATTTTTGAATTGTGTTTTAAAAGTTTACTGTGTAATAAGTTACTTAAAAAGTCTTTTACATAGTTGATCTACATTGAAATACATAGTTTATAAAATTAACATAAAAACAATAGAGCACCTTTACGTAGTAATCACTTCAATGTAGATATTAAATTGTTAATTAGTACTTAAATTTCAGTTCTAATTAATAATTACGAATTTTGTACTTGATTTGGATGTACAATGAATGTGAAACATGAAAAATATAAAATGACTGCTTTCCTTTTATCATTATCATTTTAGTAGATTACAAACATACGGACGTTTCCCTCCAAATTATAAGATTCGATTGGAACATTAAACTTCGTAAGATATTAATAAAAGTGTAAATTTCAAAGGATTTTTTTACAATTTTAGGTGACTTCTGCACATTTTCTATTACCTAAGGAAGTGACCACCTCTACCCAAAAATTATCCCAACAAAATTATCATTTTATGTGCAAGTCTAAATATAAAAATGTTATGACCTAAACTGTAACAAGACAATAGTTTAATATTAGGTATAGTGAAAAGAATTTTACTACCACTCTTTCAAAATGGCATCACTTGAGGTCACCAAATATTAATATTTGTCTGGCTGGCAATTATGTACAATTTTGCCCAAAATATATACTTATCATTTTTAAGAGATACATACAATTAATGTCTATTCCAATTTGAATTTCACAACGCAACCATACCTTATTATAAAGAGTGGTAATAAATGCTTATACGCAATAACGCTAAACACGACAAACATGCATTTTTGAATACCGCACCATATAGTATATTTATACAAACGTTGAACATTCTAGAGATATAAAAAGTATCCAGAGTACATAGAAACTCTCCGAGACGAAACCTTATCATAATTAATATTTAGGCCGTAATTAATAACTACTTCGTCGACCCGAACGACACCTAAATTTAAATAAAAACAACAACAATAAACGAAATTGTGCAAAACGAAAACAAGATGCAATAATAATATATAAATTATTAATAATTATAATATAGTATTAAAAAACAGACAAAGATTAAGTACGTCAACAACTTTAGTGTTGCCAGCGTAATACTGAAAATGGAGCATTGCAAGTATAAAGAATCTATGCAATCAATAAAAAAATATTTTTTAAATTACCTTTAACATACATTTAAACATTATCAATTAAACTAGACGGACAACCCAAAAGTTTAAAACTATGAAAATACATTTTAAAGTTTTATACTATGTTTTAAAGTAGGCAATGAGTAAATTCAACTTGCCAAAAAGGAAATGTAGTCAGTTATAAATTTAAAATAGATTGTTTACGAAGATGTATATTAAATTATGGAACTCTAGACAGTTTAAAGGCCAAGACGGCTGCTGATTTAGTCACAAGAGGCGCTACGATGATGTAACATTGATATATCAATTGAGAACATAACATATATGCTCCATTTAGACTTCCCTTTGAGCCACTCTCCCTCTTCCTGCAATTCTAAAAGTTAAGAAACTGATTCATAATACTATTTAAATTCAAACTTCACTGCATAGATTTAAATAATAGCCCGTCTGGACTTTGCCAACGGTAAATGGTGTTATCATAATGTTTAATGGTATAGTGGCATAAGCCCTGACTTTACTTGAAGTTGAATTGCACACTGTCATAATAACAATTGAATGCATTCAATAGTTATGAATTAATTAATTGCATTCGTTATATTTGTCTAGTATTCAGATAAACACTTTCCATTCAGTGACTGCACTAAATAGTAGTGATAAATTACGAATATGTTATACTGGAACATCAAGTGACTATGATTTAAATCCATGCTTCATAACAAAATACTGAAATTTAATAAAAAAACATCCATGCTTTCAAATCTATCGTTCACTAACGATTTACATTCAGCTTATAACATTTACAATGACATAATATTAACAAGATTGATTATTATTAATGAAAAATGAGGAGGTTGAAATCCTATGCTCCACAAACTCATTAAATTTTATAAAATAAAAATGTGAAAGTAAACAAACAACACAAATGTATGTTGTGAGCAACACTGTGTAAGAGTGAAGTAAAAAATATTAGAGGTAGGTATTTATTTTTATGTCCTTAAAGGTTAAAAAGTTTAAATTAAAGTGTTTTATTATCAAGTAAAAGGTTAGAAAAATCAAACTTGATATAATAACATGAATGGATTTGTCCACGCACATCTGTTTTGTGTATTTTCTGTTTAACGTGATATCCAATTTTTTGATATCAATAACATTTTGAGAATTTTTGAGTGCATGTTTTCTTATAGTACGACATGCAGACACTAAACATACAACAATTACTTTACCCTTAAATACCGACACGATTAAGTATATTTATGCATTTCATTCCACCCTAGATATTCAAGTCTTTAATTATTGCTGTTATTAGTTTGTGGAAGCATGTTGACGCAATATTTTCATGCAGCGGCAAAACGCGCCAAAACTAACACATAACCTTAAATAAATGGCACACACAAAATGCACCACAAGTACTTTACAGCCGGCAACCCTTAAACTACACTTCAAACTCCAAAGAAAGTCAGTCACTCACACACACATCGACAGAACTGAACACAGATGCTTAAAGGCGAGGTACACACGTACAAGACTAAGTTTAGATGATTGTCTAATGACCACTCAAGTATCACCAGTTAATGCATGTGCACATATCCCATTGCATCTAACTTGTCCCAGAATCACGATCATTTAAACAAAGTCTTGATTGGAAGTTAATGATTTTCTATGCTGGCAACACAGTTCACTTCATTCAGTCTGAGGCACTCCGCATCGCGGTTTCTGTAGTCGTAGCCGTCCTTGAGGCTATCTTGGGGGCTCTCGCAGTTATTTTGCGAGTGGTTCTCAGAGTGGGGGCTCTCTGGGAGATGGGAAGTGTGGATTGCATACTGGTGCATCCAGAGCTGGTTCTCTTCTACTTCCTTGCTCACAACCACAAACAGTTCCTTCTCTTTACTGTCTAATTGCTCCTTCAAATATGCTATGAGGTCACTGCTCTGAAACAAAAAATACATACTGTTATTAATACCAAAATAGTAGTTCATGAAGATAGAATGTTGTATTCTTATCAATTTTCAATATAGTTCCAAGTAGTTGAATTAATTGCATGACCTACTTAATGTTAATGATTTTTTGCCATTTAGCATATTAGGACCTAAATCCAAATTTAAAAGATTAAATAAAACATATATAGACTAACTCTGCCGATGAGCTGTGGTGCCTCGAGCTTAGAGTCGAGGTTGTAGAAGTTGCCCTGAATCTGGCGGATGGTGATCCAGTGGCGACGGCGCAGCGGCAACATCACGAAGCCCAGTTTATAGTCCGACGGCACGTTCAGGATGAAACCACAAATGTTGGACAGATCCAGGCATCCGGGGTCTCTGAAAATAAGTAGTTTATTATGAATTAATCAATGAAAGATACACATTGAGTACATTCACTGTACACTACATGGAGTATGGATTAAACCAGACAGTCATGTTATTTTGACAATACTACTTTGATTGCTATTTTAGTTCCTATATGTGTGAAAGACATTAGGTATAGGAGACACAAGTTGAGATATAAGAAATGGCATAGAAAATACAAGTTTATTATCGCCATATTATATACCTTCAGTTGCTTACATTACATGTGCCTGTTTCTATATGCTTAGGACCAATGACATAAATACCAGTTAGTGAAGCATACAGGTGCAGTTCATCAAATTATATATTATTAATAGTGACAGCTTAGTAGTGACAGACATGAACTAACTTCCTCTTGTCGAACCAGACAGCTTCACAGCCCTTCTTCTGCAGGGCAGCCATGATGACGTTAATGTCGTAGTTGCCCATGCCCAGCATGGAGCGGTGGGGGTTGATCCAGACATTCGGGGACAAGCGGCTGCATATTGTGTCCAGCTCGGATTTGGAGTATGTGTTACGTGTCTGAAAATCAACGATAAATGATAAGTTATAATTGAATCAAATTTATTAAGTAACTTCAGAGTTATTATTGAATCAAATTTATGAAGTAACTTGTATAATCAACCTTTTAATATGGTTGCATGTCGTGATAACAAATCTATATACATAGGTGCTTGAAAGCACACTTGCTGTTACCTAAAAATTTGCAATACCAACCATAATGCAACCATAACTTTATATTCTTTTCGACCTAGAAACTTATAGCATAGTATTCCTTACATTTTTAGGTTTTAAAAAAATTTAAGTTATAGTTTTGTTTTTAGGTACACAATGTTTTATCACTCCTATATGGAGTTGCATATTTTTGAGTTACCGCAATTATACTTTTCAGTGTTGATATGATGAATTACACACAATATAAAACATGTCAGTATATGTCATAATATGTCACAGTATATGATATTTCACACAAATGAACAAGTAATTACCCAATCATGTGTGAAGAATTCCACTGGTGATTTCCACTAATGGAAAATTAATGTTCCCTACACCATGTATGGTGATAATGATATAAATCTTGGTAAGTGATTTCTGCTCAATTAATATTAATAATTCAAATTCTTCTAATGATGAGCTGACATAAATCAGATACAAGATGCACATATAAGATGGGTTGAAATTCATATCACTTATAACATCAATCTTTATTTAAAAGGTGCAATTATGCATACATATTGAGTTTTTTTGCCACTTCTCCAGAGTAAATAAATATTCCCAAATGGTGGTAGATTTTACATATATAAAAAGCTTTATATGAACAAATATTGAATAATTGAGATTTGAATGGATGAATTTTTTGAATTTGTAGCAATTTAGGATACATGCATATTGAACACTAGCTGATATAAATATTTAAACATAAGTCATGCCCGGCTGTACCGCGACGGCGCGGACATGCATGTAGAGCGACACTTTACATTTTTCAAAAATTTAAGTAACCAATGTTACGCCTTAGACCTTCAGCTACCTTCTAATTCAGTCAGTCCCGTTTAGATGATTACCTCAGCTAAACAGACAGACCAAAAAATATAATAGCATTTTTGT
>DWPV01005649.1:0-12224 GCA_018251915.1 Urbanus proteus proteus
AAACAAAGGAACTGACAAGAAACCACGCTAGTTTTATGTAAGTGTGTGCGTATAAATACATGAAAGTAGCGTAGTTTATGGCTTTACTTAAATACAAAGCGGTGAGTAATCTACGTATTTTATTTATCTGAGGTACATAAGTACAGATTGTTATTAGATATTTCAGCAAAACAGAGGATCAACTTGTAAGGATAGTACGTTGGTTTATACAGGGTTGGCATATTGGCGAAGAGGGTGAGTGCGCAAAATGTCGCTTCATAAGTAGGGTAGGGTCGGAAGGATCCCGTACAAGTGTGGTTGCATAACTTTATTTTGAGATTAACATAATTAGAGTGGCCATTTGTTCGTAACTTAGGGTTAGAACGTAGCGGCTGACAACACGAGGCAATTACGTAATGACTCAAAAACAGGTGCTAATTTTCTTACAGCAATGAAAAGGCAGTTTTCATTAGAAGCTTATCATAGAAATTACGTTTAGATTCCTACTAATTTAACTTAAGTATCAAACAATACTAATTAAATACTTTTCTTATTACAGTGCGATTACACAATTATCCACTTGAAGACACAAAGGTTTTATTCGACCTACACAGTTTCAAAGACGGCGTTATCTACACTCACATGTAGGTAGATTTTCTTTAGTTGGAGGACTTATCTATGTAAAGTTTCAAAGGTCAATCTGGAGGACATCTGGAGGACCCAAAAAGGTCGCAAACTTTACCTTATTGTTTGCTAACTCAAACCCCGAAACTTTTAGTTTGCCAAAGGATTCACTTCTTCAATATTTCAAAAAAGATCTTTTCTATAGCTACATACTCATTTAGCCGATCACTAGAATTCCTTACATAGTATCATGAACATATATAAATCCAATACGAAAACATTTCGACCCAGAATAAAAATATAAGACATTTAGATGTCTAACTGACCAATGAATGAAAATGGGAATCCAGACATGTATTGTGATGTTTTTAAGGAAAAACATTGTTGTTACAAAATTGTCAACAACAGTAGTCAACAAGTAGTCACTACCGTATACGTACATCTTTACCTATTTCGAATTTCATATAGGTGGCTTCTACCAGAAACCATATACGTGTCAAACTATACCTACTGGATCTACCTTTTAAAGAAACTAGCATTAAATACATGTGCGAACCGGCGTCCTTTCGATAGACCAGAAGGTCGCATGAAATAAAAATGTTTTGCAGTCCCTTCTCAAGTAAACGTCGGGATCAAGTCTGAGAGCCTTCACCCGCAGCGATGGGATGGGAGGAGCGGATATTTTACGATCCACTTTTTAGTTCTTCCCAATTTTCCTCATAACGAAGGGGCTTTGTGTTAGAATGGTATTCTAGCGTTTCATTAAGTAAGGACTGACCTAGTTTAGTTTGCGGAATATGAAGCTAGATACTAGGCTATATAGGGGCTGTTTTGTGCAATCATGCAGGTATTATACCTACTATTAAGTAATAATTAGTAAATATGTGTATTAATTACAAAAAATGTTGAATCAAATTAGAAAAAAATATAAAATTCGGACGTACAAAAAACTTCGTACAAAAAACTTCGAAAAATATAATACGAGCGTCTTTTATCTATTCTAATGTTACAGACTATCCAACATTAATTTGTGCACTTATGTATAATTGATATTAAGTAGGCCTATACTTTTGCTTGAAAAACAATTTACAACTGATATTTTGTAACATATACAACTGGGTATTAATTTTCACATGCCTTATTCGAGAAGGTAGAAATAACGAGAATCGTTACCTTACGTGATTCCTTTGTCGGTATAAGACTACCTATACAATATACATTTCTACACAAACTCGGGTTAATTTTTTCCGTTTTAATTTATTTTTTGTTAAGCGTAACGGTAGTAGATAATGTCGAATATAATCACCAATTAATATACATAATCCCGGAATATTAAAAACGTATCCCTTGAAATATCTGAACGGGCATCAGGTGTCACCAACTGATCCTTTGGAATGATATTATCTTGAACATATTTTCCAACTGGGGTCGTACACGGAACTGTCAGTGTCTCCCCACTCTGAATAAATTACACCTACATTTATTTTTTCCCTGACTACCTACGGACAGACAGTTCCTATCGAAATGTAACCATTCGGAATTTCTCTTGCATTGTAGGTACAAGTAATGCAATGTACCTACATAATGTCAATAATAATTATTGATACACCTAGACGTATAAAAGCAGTAGCTATCAGAGATTTAATATGCATACTCGTACACTAAGGGCTAATTAAAAAAAGCGATTCACATGTCTGAACGGTTACTATTCCGGTCTGATACTCACTGGGTCCCAGGTTCGATAAATTTCGATCTCTGTTCTAAGACTGTATCTACTTATGTCTGCGTATTCATCTATAAGTACGTCTCCATGGTATCCATGAAACGGGAGAAAGTCCTTGTGTGGGGATGTGGAAAGATTTTTTTCTTTGATAAAATAACTCTAATTTAATGTATTTCGTAGTTATCAATTGTAGGCTCATAATGTAGGTATACACCTATGGTATATACTAGCAACCCACTATCCTCTCCTAAACATAGAAATCGTTGACATTTAAAAGTCAAGACAATTATTGAAATGTGAAAGCGCCTTTGTAGATGCCGCTCTTTGTTATTCCTGTTTTTCATTCCATATCAGCTACTGTTACTTTTGTATCGAGTTTGTATTTCAAATCTAAACGTGTTTTGTTTTTAAGTGTATTTTCTGTATCTTCAATACAACAACAAATATATTCAAATCATAACTTTATTTCTGTAAATGTATTACGGGTGAAATAAATATTTTTTCTCATTAGGCAACGTTGAGAAAATTTTCAGCTCGATTCATGTTTGTCAAACCGAGTATACTTTAGGACATTCCGGGGCGTTTCGTTCGCGAAAAAATAGAAAATGTTTCAGCAAAATGGGTAGATATTTGGAATTTTGTTTTCAATTCCGCTATGACCTTTCGTCCGGGCCTTTGACCGGGGTTCGAACGGAGCTCGTCTAGACGGCTACTGCACACTCCACGCTTGATAAATGGTTAAAGATCCCGATTTAGATGCGTTACCAAATACGTAGGTGGTTTTATAGTGCGTGTTAAATAACTTAAGATAAGTATCGTACATTGAATATAAGTTCTGATCTCCTTTTAACCACTTGTCTGGTCGTATTATGGTATTCAATATTTTTTACCTATAATTTAGTAGGCATTACATTGGTTAGTACTAAAAATACAAAAATATATTTAGTTTTGTTCTTATAGATGGGTACCTATGGAAACTTAAATAATTAATGTACATAATTTTGTACGACAAATTTTACAAACATGTGTATCTACCTACATGAATAATATCTTTTAAATTTGAATCATTAATCTTTAAGCATTAAATAAGTAGAAATACCAGTAGCCGATAAAATTTCTTGTTACATAAGAGTAGAGTTTCCAAATATGTACATATCTATAGATTCTCTAAGCGGTTGAATTTCTCTACCACAGCCAGAATCGGAAGGTCGCGCTGAACAGACGATTTTAATAATGATTGCGCATCCTGCAATTTTTAGAGTCTAGACTCTACATTCGCTACTCTATTTAAAATTCTTTTACACATACGATGTGGTCAAGTTATCGAAAAAAAAATTTTTAATGTTGTATGGGGATTTTCCAAGGCATAGGTTAGTGTATTGTTTAATTTGTAATCCTGAAGTGTAAGCGCTTTTTCCGGGTACTAATATTTATTGTACGACCTATGATCCATCCAAAATAGGCCTTAATAAATCTTAGGTATGATAAAATATAATATGTAATTTTCTAGGGTTCGGAAAGAAAATGCGACGCGAGGGTAGGAAAGCTCATTATCATAATTTACCGACTAAATTCTTCAGTGTTTGTTCGTGATGTTTAATACAATTAATTCTACTTCTTCATCTCGTAACGAGATAAATTGGAATCCTTAAGAAGCTGAAAAAAACAACAGATACCTCAGTGTTCTATTTATTGGATGGATGGACGAATGGATGAAAAAATACATTTTTAATAAGTCAAAAATACGTTTTCATTAATTCCATAATATACCTACCTGACTTTATTAATTTATCCTCAAAGTTAATAATTGAAGAGAACGTGACTGAAACGGCTTGCTACTGAAAGGAAAATATCTTTAGAAATATCCACAAGCCGCCCTGTGTAAATCTTATACAAATAAGCATTGAAAAGACGCCGCAAAAAGGATTTAAAGGCTCAGCAGAAGAATTTGGCACACGTCAACTTAGAGTTCAATACGTATCTTCGTATTTGCCTGATAAAATAAGCTTGCCAAGCGCGGAACTTACGACCAATTTTGTTTTGATACCTATATAGGTACGTAGGTATAATATAAATAAAGTAAATACTAGTATCTGTATGTGTGTTTCTTATTTGTAATCAGAGAAAAAATTTAATACCATATTATACCAAAACATCGAAAAATTTATTATACATAACTAGGTATCTAGGTACCTACCTACATACTTAAGATCAAAATCTTAATGCAGACACATTTTATTATTTTTGTAATGCATCCTCTGAAGAGCAATCTAGTTAATGGATAGATGAACAGGCGGGATTTCCATCAGAATATAAATTCTGAACTAAGGTTAAAAACTTCTTACACCTCTGAAAATTCTTTGAAGCTAAAGTAAAGGATATCGCTTCATCGAGAACGCGCTGTAGAGGGCGACATTAATCGGAGGCTTTACGACGGCACACGTCAGATTCGTACTCTTTAGTACACTCTAGTATTGCAGATAAAACTGCTCCCATATTTATTCTAAGGAATGTTACATCCTTCCTAGATTTATAACATGGTGTTTGTTTTTGAATTTAATCTTAACGTTATAATCTGATCTTCTACTTTTAGGCGTTAATTTCCTCTCAGCATTAACAGAAATTACGTGCCAGTCCAGAAAGTCCATATTGCTTTAATAGATTTCAATATAAGGACTTGTAATTTTATCGCAATTCCAACACGATCTATTTACTGTTATAGTAAATGATATTTTTTCTAAACTTTTTTAATACATATGGGACGTGCTGCGGTTCACCCCAGAGTTCGAGTGGAAGCTTTATTTTGTAGGAGCCTGAAATTTATTGTGTAATTTCGGTAATTGTTGTTAATGAAATTATTTTTCCATAATTAGCCTCAACACCTATGCCTATTAAATTATGCCATACATTTATTGTTGGTCTGAATTTTGACAAACAGAATCATTAAAAATTTAAAATACAAATTAATACTCTTGGGTGCCTAAATAAAAAAAGAAGAAAGAATATTTTCCTTATCAAATAATTTTATTAAGCCGTTAACTATCATACTTTACGAGCATCTGCATAATTATATGAATAAATGATACCCAATTATCGTATGAATTTGCTCTTTCCTAATACCGACGTAATGAAAACAGCCTATAATCACAAGACTTGGCTAGCGTCCACGAAAAAATCGCATTTCCCACTTTGCGGCTTTAAAAAAGCATCCCTGGATCTAAAGGAGTTTGAAACTGGAAATATAATTTTAAAGATGGCTGCCTTGACGTACCCGCCCCGCTGCCCGCACCCCGACGCAGCCTAAAATATTATGCACCCAAAAACCATTGTCTGTTGCCATGACGACGGCCCGCTCGATACCGAGCGCTCGCAGCCACACAATCAAACGTACATTCATCTCGCTTGCTCTTTATGTATCCAGATGCTGAATCCGGCTTTGGGCGATCTCTTGCCTACACGCTACGATGGCGGACTGCCAGCTGTACGGTTAGCAAGTACAGTCCGATGTACACACAGTCTTGTTAGAATTATTTCATCGAACAAGATGCTTAACATGAATGGATATATTGGTTTCATGCATAACAATCTGGTATGGAGAATATGAACTTTTATCTTCCTGAATTATGTACGAGGTTAAATGTATATAAATGAAGATACACAATTTTGTACCTACCTACCTATGCGTAAGAGTATTTTAAAATTGTGATTTTTATTAATAGGCAATGGAATTATTATTGGTTGTTGTTATTAGGTATGAGAACTACATATCTTCAGTTATGAAGTTTTAACTGTGAAATATTTCACGTTTTATATCAGGTAGGTATAGAAGATTATTAGTTAGTTTTAATTATATTCTTTAAAATATTGTTTAAAAAAAATTCCATTTAAAGGAGTATTGTTAAGTAATCACAAAATATACAACTTACAATAAATACTAACCTGATAATCTGATCGTCACTACTGAAGTAGTGTCGTAGAAGACGTCCTCTCCGAACTCTACATAAGTAGAGTTCTCGCCAGCCCGAAATAGGTCAGATCAATAACCAATTTTTCACTCACAACATATAAACAACTCTCCGTAGAGTATAATCTTAAACTACTCAACATTTTTAAAAACTTTTATAGGTATTTTTACATTATTCCGCAATATCACCCCCTCAAAAGCTCCAGTACAAATGGTTGTCATATTGCGACAATTTTTGCCCCAAATTAGAAAGTTTAGTTCTCAGCCCTCCGATTGGTCCGTTCCCCAAAAATATATTTTACCTAAGAACTTTCTCTTTATTGTTACAGTTCTTTTCTTCCTGGTTCACCTCTAACGCGGAAGGGCTTTAACTTTCTCTTCTAAAACAATACTTTTTGTTAAACAATAGCTAAGGGTATTCAATGCAAGTTAAAAAGAGTTCACAATTTGGTGCTTTGTACTATCTGAGCAATAAATGTTCTGTTAAAAAACAGATTGATCATAATATTTTGTATGTATCCCATAATTATCATCTTTTTAAATTAAGTTATTTTTAATACAATAAATTATTTAATAATTACACTGAACCCCACATTAATCTGGACTACTTATTGTACATTTAAATACAGTTTAAAATATGCCTACATTGTTTATTACCTCTATGGTCACCATCAATTCATATTTTCTAACACTGAATACTTTCTACTCTATGAATAATTTCTAATTCTAATACTGAATAATATGATCAGTGCATAATTTCTGACAGAAAATGGTCAAACATTTATTTTGTAGTTTGATGAAGATCATTTACCTATGTATGGCTGCTGAAATATTTATTTTTACATAAATATACCTAATCAATTAACCTAAACATATTCATTAGAATTAAAACGAAAAAATATTTACAACGTTTATTAACTTAAAAAATGCTAGGATCACCAAAAATTCAGTGTCATCTCAAAAAATCCCATTCGTTCAACCTCCGTTTGTGACACTTGCACGTAGTTCAGCCATTTTCTCGTAGATGGCGTTAGTATCGAACCAAAAATATAGCACGTAAAACGAGATATTCTGTTAATTTTTTCCTTAATTTTTATATCATATTATCCAATAAAAATGTTATATTTATATTTTTCATAAGATACTACAAGACCTTTAGCCATTCCGACGCTGTAAGTCGGATAAATGTAAGCTATTATAAGAACTTAGAACTGTTAAAAATTGCAATTCTGATGATATTAAATTAAGTATGCTCAAATAAACGTATTATTATTAAACAGTAAGCATTAGAATCATTAAAATGGAATAAGGAGACCTAACTCAGAATCTATAAGGTAGAGGTAACCAATTACTATATTTTTAATTAAATATCTGATACCGTTGGCTTTTAAATACTTTAAGTATCTGAATACGTGTATGTACCTACTAAGGCTTGAATATACAACCTACAGATTTACAAAGCTACAAATAATTATGTTAATATATCCAAAAGACTGTACCAAGAGAAAACATTCTATCCAGACATACTCTTATCAGTAAGTAGATGCAGTTATTTGTAAAAGATTTATTACAACCATTAGGCATCACATTAACACAACACATAAACAGTATTTATGTGTGTGTATAGTCTGAAAAGCCTGTTTTACAGAATGACAGGCAATCGTAATCGTAAAAAGTTATCGGCGCTACTCAGGAAGCGATCGCGGCGCCGGCTCTACATATACGCTCTGTATCATATAAATAGATATTGTATAGAGTTCGGCGATTATTGTATGAAAGTTTGAATCTGTATTGTGGTAACTACCGTACAATTTTGTAAGTGGGTTTATAAAATTAATACCTTGTATAATTTCAAGGGATTGCATGGTTATTTATAGATTTTGCAACGTAAGTTTTAATTTATAAACCATGATTATTTATATTAAAGAAACATAACAAAAGTTATCCAAATAGGTAATCGATTTATTTTAAAAAAATATTTAAATTAAGCCATAACAATTCAAATTACAAATTTATATCCTCTGAATATCTATGCTAATTATATCGTTGTGCTAAAAATAACTGTTATATTTTGGTACAAGTTATCAAAATATTACTACAATTTAGCAAAATATTTAAGCAAAGTCATCAGAGCAAATCTTTACAGCGCTGCCTAAGTGAAGAAATCCAGTTCGGTTCTTTATGTGGGGTCAAAAAATAAAAAGTCGTTTTTATTGAGGTCATGCGATATTTATTGTAACAGCTTTCTATCGCTGAAAATAATGTGGGTAAAAGTGACTTTTCAGATAGTACAAATACCTATCTATGTATAAAATCGAGTCTTGTTCAATATCAATAAAGTTCTTGTAATATTTTAAAAGAATGCCTATTATTCAATTGTTAGTTTATGGATAGGTCAATTCAGTTATCTACAGCAATGTTAGTGTTATAATTAATCATCATTAACTATCGTCAAATACATAAGATATGAATCTCTTTCTAAAGTTTTCATAGATAATTTGTTACCCATGAGAACCAAGTTTGGCCCTGTAAGTCTATCTGCCTAGAAGTAAAATTATAAAAGTTGTATATTGGTTTTGTGGGTAAATAATTTAGTTATGAATCTATCAGTGTAAATGATTCTATGCATGTTTAAGACTGTACTTAAGAGAATATAAACTTATGTGAAAATATGTGATTGTTATGTAATTATCTGAATTAAAGTGCAAATTAATGTATTAAATTAAACTTGTTATTATAAAGTACTTGCTCGGGTATAAAAAGTAAACAAAGTAAAGTCAGACAAAAATTTATTTGTTATCAAAAATTACAATATAATCGTTATTTTATTTAATGTCGACGGCTCCGTTTAGCTCCTCCTTTTTACCTGTAAAAAGATAATTTATTTAAGTAATTTGTAAAATGATTTTTGCCTGTAAAAGTACACGATTAAGAAATTTCAATTAAAAGTAAACATGTTCAGTATTAAGTCATATAAAGTCTTTTAAAAACTGCAATACTTTGGCAACTCTCCTGGCGTTGCAATTTCCCATTGGCTTTAGTACTTACTTACCATCAACTGACCTATTTGCATGTTTGCTTAATGAAACAAGTTATGGAAAATAGAAAATCAACGCTTCATCATTAAGAAGATTCTTCAAGAAGATCATCTGCTGCCGCCCGCTGACGAGTGCCATCTTCTGTTACGTATACTGAAGGTATACCGGAAAGAATGAGGCACTCAGGATACATTCAGTATACGTACAGAAGGCGACGCGTTTTCTTCGTTCTTCTACACGCTGCGTTTACATCTGCTGGATTGGTAAGAATTTTGCATTTATTATTAAGTTATCATTTCATAAGTTGTACACAAAATCTTCTCGTAGATCCACACTATCTTGAATACCCGGAAAGCTCAACGTTTGCCGACCCCAATCCCACTGTATCGCTCCTCTGGGAACACCACCTATAAAATAAAGCAACAGATTTATACCTCGCCAAAATCGTAGACATAAACACCGTCACACAGATAATACATAAACTCTATCATAGTACAGCCGGCCTTAAAATGAAAAAAGTTATGTGCAAATAAATACTGACGGACGGATTGTTTCAGATATTGTAGAGCTCGTAACTAAACAATATGTCTATTGTTCGCGTAAAGACCAATGAGCGAACGCATATCGCGCAAGAAGACTGGATTGGTTTGCAAAAATTATTTTCGCAAACTTGCAACCGGTAGCAAAACGAACATTGTCTTTTACGGTCCATTGAGCAAGGTGGGACGACAATCGCTCGCAGAGCCTTTTGTCCACCGGCCTTTGTAGCACATAAAGGATACATTACAAAAGCTTCGCCATTTCGACTTGCACTCTAAAAGATAACTAAAGAATTGAAATCTATGCGTGCGTCCCGGCAGTCCACTGGGATTGAATAGAGAAGCTTGAAAAAGGGCAAGGGTGCATTATATTCATAATTTACGATCCGAGCGAGTCGCATTACACCGGGCCTGCAGCGCTCCATCGATTCATTGCACAAACGAAGGCCCGTTTCGCGGCGACTAAAAACATTTTCACAGACAGCAATCGTAGAACCGGAACGTGGAGATCGGCGTCGCGGGCAGGCGCTGGACGGTTGCGGAGAGGATGAGAGTGATAAAGCACGTGACTTACCGGTCGGTCAGCTGTTCGCGGCGTGCCGACAAGTAAACATTGAAGGATGGATGGCGGCGCGCGAGCGAGGGACGTGTGGCCAGGCACGGCGTCTCCGGGCGTCTGTCGGTCTGGCGTCGGGGCGCGCGTCCCGGCCCGGCATCGATTACCGCCCTCGCCGGCCGCGGCGCGCGCCGCACCACGGGACGACTAATCCCGATGCAAGATTTCATTACATACGCCATGATCGTTGTTATTTGCACCCCGTAATGTTTTTTGATAGTTTGCTTAGGCTCGCTGTTGACATATCCCATATTTGTATCTACCTTACGCGATAGACTCGCCTTTTATCTTGTCATTAGCGTTACTATACCAGTGTAGCGGTTTGATAAAAACGTCGATATTACTTAGGGAGCGCAACCTGGGCCACCTGTTTTTCTCGCTAAATGTAGATTGTATCGCAACCTTCATTTTTTGTAGATACGCGTCGCTTATATCCTTGATAGCGTGACGAAAAATATAACGTTATATCTTAAATCAGCATGTTCATAATGTAATTTGCAGTTTTTTCAATGCTGATTTTAAATCTAAATGATTCTTAATGTAATAATTTATTTGATAGCAAAGTCCGTCATATATAAAGGTAAAAATACGTTTATTACGCTCGTGATAATATATTATTATTTCAGCGTGAATTACGTTATCTTATTTATTGCAAATGATATTATTATGAAATCCTGTATTGTAAAAATGAAAAAGTAAATTGATGGTACAGACAGAGTTTGAAATGCAAGGTACCTACTCTCTTAAAAATAAGTACCTACATTACCTAATACAAATATTTTAAACCGTATGTGACAATAAATAATTGAAGGTTACCCATTATCTTCCGTGCTAAAGGAGTTATCCTTCCGTAGCATTTAGGATAATTTTCTTTTGATTACTATTGCATTTTATAATTGCTAAATGAAGGATGCGTATGGCCCCGCACATACAGTTTCTGTCCAGTATCGAGTATTTTGTATTTAATCGTGAAAGGTTTTTAAGCAAATGGAAATATATATACATTTAGTTTGGAAAAATTACCTGTAGGTATTGTTTTGAAGCTCAATCTAATCAATGCGTCTATAGGTTCTTACTTATAAATTATATATTATTAGATTTGTTTTCAATAAAAATAACATAATGGAGGTAGATCATAGTTAAAAGTCAGATTATGTTCTACATATTCTTATGTAGGTACAGATGCTTTTATGATGTTATCCCGCTGAAAATATAGAGTGCGTCGGACAAGCCCGTCGCAGGTGTATCGCAAATTGGCTATTTTATTCAACGCGGATAGTGGGAGTCATTAACCCGGAGTCCGTCGGCTTTCGAGTCGACCACTAAAAGTCCACTCAGTTTTAAGATAGAGTTTAGTGGCTGTGGTGTAGCTACGTAGCTGTAGAACTTGTAGCATAGGAAAAGATAAATAAAGAAGCATTTAGAAGTATAGATATATTTGATATGATAACAAATTTATTTTACAGGATAATTTAAAAGCAATTAAAATGCATAGAAAATTAGGGTCGAATCTATAAATCAAATAACATGTAAATTGAAACAAATGAATATATGTAGAATTGAAAATGAATTAAATTAATATGCTTTATTTGTTTTGCAATAGTCTATGTGTAGCGTACTTTGTTCATTTGCCAATTTTTATTTTGTATTAGGTGGAGTACGTAGTTGTACTGAAGTTATTACTAGAAGAATTTAAAGGTGGTAGACCTCTAGGTAGTTCGGCTCCGGCTACACCACCGGC
>DWPV01005650.1:0-12224 GCA_018251915.1 Urbanus proteus proteus
TTGAACAACAGATTTTTTTGCTATCTGTCGAATAAACCTTATCTGTCTGTTTATCTGACTATTGAAAAATTTGCCCTAAGTTAAATGCATTCTTTCCCGCTAACTGTAATGTAAATAAGTATGTTGCTTGATCATATAATACCATTTTCCGAAGAAAATCCTTTAATCGCGAGCGCAAATCGACGTCGGTTCGCAGAAAATTGATGATAAAAAATTACTGCAATAAATTGGATTAAGTTCTAGTACCTATACGTATTTATTTTTAATCTATCTGGGTCCCTTGGTTTAACCAGTATAAAAAAGTAATACACCGATATATAATTAAGAAATCAATACTATTACTTCGAACTTAAATCAGTACCTATTTATTTAATTTGATGCAATGTTAAATACACAAAAAAATGTCAGCCAAAAATTGAAAAATATTTCTCCTCCTTGAAACTATTTTATTTTGTAAATAGCTGCGATGTACAGACAGAATTTTAAATTTAGTTTATATGCTTTTAAGTAATCGACCTACCTGTAGGTAAGTATGTATACCTGTAGGTAAGTATGTTTCTATTTTTTTTATATATTTTCTTGTTTATAGAGTACGGTACCTATTTATACTAGAGTGTTTGTAATAGAGATTTGATTATAGCTGTCTCCATTATATCGTTTTATTCTTCAAAAAGTTTTTGGACATTTTACATTGTAAACTGTTAAACCATAGATTTATTATTTTTTCAACTACATTAGAATTAGATGCAGTTAGTCTTACAATCACAAGATTGGCCATCCATCCACATAGGTACGCAAGAATAATTTTAAACCTTAATTAATGTAACCATATAAAATCCTAATTCTATATATATTATATCAGCACACTTATGTCACTTATGTATGTACATATTAATAAATAACATACACTTTATATGTTACAAAACACCTCGATATAAATTGTGGTCTGCGCGCCTCACGAAGCGTAACTTACCTAAGGTCGTCATACAGTCCATATGCACCATATTATATACCTAACCAATACGAAAGAATTACTCGTATCTTTATCTTGCACTTAAATATATAAAAACTAAGCTCTCATTTACCTTTAGACTTTTGGATATGACATTATACACGATTCAAACGAGCGTGTAATGATCAGCCCACCTGATAATAAGTGGCATCTTCCGCCCATGGATATTCAACCCACATAAGATTCTTCGGCTTTTAAAATAATTGTCATTTTCGAAATTCATTAACATAGGTGTTGTTTTGTAATTAATATTAAATTATTTTGTACTCATACTTGTTTTAAAAGCATTAACCGTGTTGAGAGACATATTTTACTGAATCCAATACCAACATCATCATACCTTAGAACCCGTTTTAGATATCACGATGAAATAAAAACTATGTTGATGTCAGCGTTGCTACTAGCTTAAGTATTATATATTAAACCTATTCATATAGTATAGACCAACACAGACAGTTCTAGTCAGTGGTTACGAGAAAAATCTCTGCGCACTGAATATGTAGGTATCTACTATCTAGATACATTTTCGAAAACTTATCATTGTGATATAACATTCAAAATGTCTTATTCCGAATGTAAATTAAAATAAAAATACACAGTAAGGTTACCAAAGCCGTGTTGTAACTTGTAATGTATAATTAGCTACAATAAGTTAGCCGTCGTCTGTAATTTGTGCGTCTCCGACCGCGTTCACCACTAAGCAGAGTTTTTCATTTGCGCAATAAAATATTCTACATATTTTGGAGTAAAATGTATAGTCTTTTAACGTTTAGCCGTTTATGTGTACCATAAAGAAACATGTTTTTTAAAGGTTTACTAGCAAAATAATAATATAATTATGTATCCGAATACACACAACATAATTAAACGACATCAGGATTTTTTCCTTAATCATGCTAATGGGCTACTTTCAAAATGATTATAATATCCTTTTTTTAGAACCTCGTAACAGAATTGATTGTTAATAATTAATCGCAGTCTATAAACTTTGTTCCGTGAGGGCTATTGGCTTAAAATTTTCAAACTTTTACCAAATTGGCTAATAACTCGTGTTTCCGCCAAACTGCTATATGTTTATAACTATACAATAGACTAGCTAGCGAGCTAGGACTATGTTCTCTCACAAACTAGGGAGTCTCTCCCTGTAGTAGGTATTATACATACGAGTAGTGTATTATACATTGCAATTAACTTCAATAGCGTTCATAGTTTCGAAAACACTGTACGCAATAATTAATAAGTAAATTCTGGTATAGAATATTATGAGATGTCTATTAAACTTATACATTCAACATACATAATATTCAACTAATTAGTATCTCCGGCAGCTGTACAATGGCCATCACTGATAATTATTATCTTAAATGCTCGAAGTCGTCTAGCTTCAGAATATACGAACGAATTTTAATGTTCTTGAAACGAAGGCTCCGTACTTCCACTTTACAACTCAACTAATTATAAGAATAGGTAAGAATATTAAGTTAAATTGTTACCATTTTCTTTAAAGTAAGTTGCGTATCTTTACTAAAAGATATGGTCCGCAATTTAAATGATTTTTTCGGAGAAGTTGCTTTCAAAAGAGCGTGCTGCATTATGTTTACTTTAACGAAGTTATCATAGATCTATTCGGCTCGAAGATTTTTCAGTCATGTGCATATTTAAAATTAATTACTACTTGCTTTAACCGTGAAGGAAAACATGGTGATTCAATCATGTGGTTGGACGATAATGTTCTCAAAACTAAGATTTTTTAACTAACACCCTTAATTTTGTGAGAAGGTCACAGGTGATTTTTTTCAAATAGATGGCCAAATCCGAAAGTAAATAGCGGAAAATGCCTGAACGCCGAGCATACCCGTCCAATTTTGATATGTGTATTTTCCGAGTATAAAACCAGTTCATAGTCTTTTAAAAACACACAGTGTTTTATTACTACTGTCGGATAGAGTCGTAGAGTCGTATATAAGAATAACATTTTGGATGGATGATACTTTACAACTCTGTATAAATAGATTGATAGAAATGGAGTTAATAGATTTTGATAGCAGTTAATAAACTTAATAATCAATAAGTATCATAAGTAAATAGTATATTTATAATAGTATATACTATTAAACTATATCTGGCCGATGTCATTACATAATTATTTAAAAACTTAAATCGTATTTTGCGCAACATATTCCGTTTGTAGGTATTATGAATTGTTAAAATTTCAGTGCATAATGTTACTTATAATAAATGGTCATATTGTAAGATGTTGCAATAACAGTCGTTGCGGTGTATTTGTGATTGGTTCTGTTAAATACGTTTTTGTTAGCCGGCCGCGGTGTCATGGCGGATGTTTGGCTCACGAGGCTCATTGTTTCTTTTGCGGCGTGAAAAGAGAAGACAAAAGATTGATATTTATCAACATAACCTCACCTCTACAATGTTATTTTCAAATCGCATTTGTCTCTGGTGTGTAATGCACACCTATGTTACATTATTAAGAGTGTAAATAGGAACCTACTTATTTTGTTATAGGTATTTAATAAAGGTGTATGGCAATTGACATGAATGATTCTGACCTTAGTGCCTTTCCTAATTAACATTTCTATGTAAGTGATTAGGTACCTACTATTCTAGCTCAATTTTTAGCCTTTTTTAACAATCTACTTGTTGATTTCTCTGGATTACTTCCTTAACTTAACTTCCTTTACTCTGATTATCTCCACGCGTACCTATACTTACCATTCGTTTTAAAACAACCTTGTTTAAAAAAATACTAATCATGTTTTCAAAGTAATAACTTATAACATTTTAATGAAACTTGAGTTCAAAATAATTACTTAGTTAGATCTTTAGTAGATACAAGTGAGATAATGACATTTTGTATATCAGGTGATGACGGAAACGTATTATAGATACCTATTCATAACTTTGTTGTTAATTAAAGTTATTTCAGTTTATGTTTTTTATCGAGGCTTATTATCATACTTAACTATTACTGACTCGCTCATGCAAATCTACACTATCTGCATATTATTTAATTTTAATCCTATTTTCAAATTACTTTTATACCTATCTATTTGATATCAGAGCTGATAAAGTACCAACTTATTATTTCTTTGTATTTAAAAAACAGGTTACTTAAGTAAAAAACTAAGAAGCTTCATAAAATATGCGTAATTAGGGATAAAATGTTGCCATATTCAGGTATATTTACTAGTAAGTAAAACGGAAATTAGTGATATTTTTTTACTTTAATCAGATATTATCATTCAATGTATGAGACGTAGGAAATATTACTTTGCACACGAGGAAAAATATGCCAATATATACGATTTTATCGAGATGTTTTGTAGGTAAAGTAAATAACAATACGAAGATAATGATCGTGTAGAAAAACTAGCGGAACAAAATGGAGGTGTGAGACGCGGACGCTGAAATCATTAGCTTTGCATTTGTGGCATTGTTTGTCAATATATTGAATTGAATTATTGTTCCCACATCCATACTACGATGTTTAAAAGTCTTCATACTTCAAATAATATACATTTAATACCTACATTGACGTCTTTACTTTGGTTTGAATCTGAGGTTTAAATACAGTTTTTACGTAAAAACAGCAGTCACCTGGACCCCATCGAGATCGAAAGTTCGTGTAGTGCCGGCAAAACAATCCCGCGGAAAAAACCACAACAATTCTGTTGTACGCAAGAGTGAAAATAAAAGTAGCATGGTTGAGTGCGTCCCGAAGCGTTCGATTAATTGCATAAATGTTGCATAAGAGCGTTCCTGTGTTGCCGACAAAGACTCCGTCGGTGCTAATCTTACAGCAGTTACAGCGATAATAGACAGCCGATAAATTGACCTATTTTCTTAATTTTCTTCAATTTGACTCCATTTTAAAGTTATATTAACTTTTAGGTAGGTAAATAGTAAATAGACATAGAATAATAATAAAGAAAAGGATAATTAAATGCTATGCTTGTCTGTTAAAATACAAGCATGCACGAATCAACTTACACATGATAGGCCATTACTTTACACATTTTTTAGTGCGCCATGCAAATTTTGCGAAAATAAAAAAGTAAGTACATGTTACAGGTGAAAATAAGAATTTTAATAAATGATATTTTTTATTATTCAATTTAAATATGCAATATGGAAGGCGTGAACGTTTTCTTCTCATAGCCATTGTTTACACCCGCTATCAAGAGCCTATCAAACTTTTTTCTATAAGTACAATAGTGTGATAGAGAAAGCTATTGGCTGGTTCGTCTCAGTGAATACATTATAGGCCTAGGACACAATTCTTGGGATCGTACGAACTTGCAATAATCGCGTCACTTATTCGTGCGATGTTCGCGCAATTGTGTTCTATTTGGACGAAGAGTTTACTTGCAATGCTGAAGAGTTGTGTATTTCGGTCAAGGATTGCAATAACAACATTAATGTAAAAACGCAGTCACGATATTATAGACCCGTCGGTAATTAAATTAATACTGTGTTAATCAAGAAAATACTGAAGCATTATAAAAGGTCAGTAATTTTAAGGCATAATGAATCGAGCGGTAATGTTAGATAGTTCTACCACGACAGTCTTTGGAATTAACAATATATCTTTGAGCTATTCAGAAAGCTAAAATATACAATTCATTAAACCAGAAACAATTCACAATAGTGTCTATTTATTATTTGTCACACACCGTGTCGTTTTGTAGTGTCGTCAATGAGTCTTGTTGTGAAAGTTTAGTCAGTCATACATACAATATTTACTGGAAGTATTATCATTACATTTACATTTAGCTCGTTAAAGAACAATAGACCAACGGACGCGTCACAATAACAAGTATGAACTAAAATGTTGAATTTTTATCGCTACTGCCAACATAATAAAACGGTTGCGCAATCGAAATAGCAAAATGTTATAATTAATTCCTTCATTAACATACTTTACCTTGTAAGTAGACGCTTGTATTTTTCAACTACACGAGAAGACGGGAAGCGCCACCTAAAATAATCATCTCCAGGAACAATTCGCTTATTAATCTCATAACATTCTATAGCATTCGCGGAGCAATGCAAGTGATTGATATTTTCTCAGGATATATCATATGAATCATAACAGTGTTACTGGAAATCTGTCCACGGTGTGACAAATATTCTCACGCAAAAATATGAACCCTATGCCAATTATTATGATATTATCGGCGTTTTGCGCTTATTGGACCACAACACTGCAATGGTGAATTTTACAGAATTGAAGTGTAGTCCAAGGACTAAAACAATGGGATATACATAAAGAACACTTGAAGTCATACATACATATAATTTAATACATAATACCTACTCTTTCGTTTGGTTTACAGCTTGCACAAAACATCTAGGTATCGTAGTCATCAATATTTCGACAGCGCAAATTACTTGGTTCAGCACTACGTTTATATGTAAGTACGTAAGTGGTAACTAAGTACTAGGCAACTAAGCTGTAGCCTAGAATAGAGTCATAAACGTAAATAGGTATCTTTAGAATTGGTATTTCAGATTAGAGTTATTGCTAACAATGTCTTTAAGGTAAATAATATTATTTGATATTAGAAAATCCTTTCGTTAAATTTGTTATTTTTCGTCAAATAATGACTTTCAATTTACATGTCTGCTGATTCAAAAGTTATTGAAATGTATGATATTAGGTAATTGAGTATGTTTAGATTTAGAATCCCAATGTCTAGTCTAGTAATAAATTGGTCTAGTACAGAAAACAGAGTGAAAATGGCAGAAATTGTATCTTTCCTTTAAGCCAACTTTATAATTTTATTTAGGACTGCATGCCGTTTCTTACTTCTGTTTTCATCGTTCAATACTTATGTTACATGCGTAATATTCAGGAAAATTAAAGTTAGAATGACTTGCATGTTGCTATACCTTACTACTACCATTACCTAAAGGCAAATTCTGTGTTTAGGCGGAAGACCATTTTATAAAATTAAATTGCATCAGCCATTTCCAACGTGTCCTCGCTCAAAGACAGACTAACATAGTATTAAAAACGGTTATCATTTTATTTATGTGTACGTAACGGGAGTTATAGAAATAGGGACGTAGTCAGTTATTTTGAAATCGTCAAGATATTTCATTTATCTACATAAGTAGAAGAACAAATTACGGAAGTAATCTCGAAACGAAATGTCACTGACTCAGTATAGCATTACTCATATATTATTCAGTGATTATACTAGATTTTCCGCTTCGTTTTTCTTGACGTAATTTTAGAGAAATACATGAAATTTATATAACTAATTAAACCGGTTTCTGAATTAAACCATATAAATGATAAGAAAGAACTATATAATTTTAATACGATCATGATTATGGCAGGAGAATTGAGTTTTAAAAATAAGATCATTATGCAGTTCAATAGATGCACCGCGACCGAAATTTACATATTTTTTATTTAATAGAAGTCGGACAGGTAATTCACCCGACGTCAACTCTCACACAAATAGGTAGTTATACACACGTCGATATGGATATGCCTAATATGAAATGTAGCTGGAGACCTGCCTGAATTATATTATTACATTACAGTTGCATTGCTACCCCTAGGGATTCGTGAAATTGGATGACGGCCTTATAACATAACAAGGCAACAAAAAACAATGTTGCTACAGATCGGAATAAATTGTAAAGTACTTAATTTATAAAGAGGAACCGAAACAGTTTAATGTTAGTTGCATTTGCCTACTTTCATGCGATTAACATTTCCAAGAATAATCGTTATACTAATGTATTTCATTTTCATTGTTACACTAACAGAATTTTCAAACCTAAAAGTACCTACTCTAGAATAAGATTTCATTTTAAGTTTTAATTCGGATTTTTTTTGTATAAACCGAAAGATCTTGATTTATTTGATACTAATCTTATAGTTACGGCGCGGAAAAGCCCGTGGCTCTTTTTTCCCAAAACAGGAAACAGCGTCGTTGTGCATTCTGACTACGCCGCATTTGTATCTACATTATTTTAGATATCTGGTACTTATCAAATATAAAATATTTTCATTCGTATTGTCACAAAATAACAAGCAAGATATGGCCAATGTTTTTTGCGCAAGGCAGATTAATATGTAGACAAATAAGTGACCTAGATAATATTTACGTAAATATTCGCAAACAAAGCTGTAGGTAACACGCTAAAAATTAGTTAATTCACAATTATTTACTGGCAAGACTTAACAGAATAACACTCCGATTGTATATTTTACAATCGAAGCTAAACAGTTACCACAAATTTTATATTTAAACACCATCTCGTCAAAACCATGAACAGCGAACAAAACATTTGCTATTGAACACGTTTAACCACAATGTCATAAAATTGGTTTCCATGGTTTTGAACCAATCAGTTTGCCAGTATTGAATGATGGGTACATATTATATAAAATTTTAATAAATATGCACGTTCATTGTAGGAGTAAAAATATAAAATAAGTCAAATATCTGTAAACAAACGCATAAGACGCAATAGATATTAAAAAAACAGGATAAAGATTTCGCAGGCAAAATTCGGTAATTTTTTGCATACAGAATACAGATACAAATAGTACAATAAAAGCTACTATAGCAGCGACTGTAGACATGCGCATCATGACGTGCAAAGATGGAGTGAATACTTGTCTTGTCTTTACTTTACTAACCGCTCCAGGGATGCCGGCGGAGATGAAGAGCGCGAGCGTGTCGGGCCAGGGCAGCAGCTTGTACTGCTCCCACCAGCGCTTCACCACCAGGCTCACGTAGAAGCCCAGCACGAAGGACATCGGGATCGACTCGCTCTGCGCGCCGAAGTACTGGCGAACCTTCTCGAATATCCTGCAAAGATCACCATCACAAGATCACATTTTTAATGAAAAGCCCTTTGAGGTTCGGGAAGCCACCATTAATAATAACTGAGCGCTGCTTTGTTCTTGTTTGGAGGGTGTAGTAAGGGAGACATAAATAGGTACTACTTATATAAGGCGTTCCAACTTTGTTCTTAGAAGTAGCAACGTATTTGTGGCCGATCTCAGGGCGCTAGTTGTCACAGACACCATCAGCTCGTTTGGTATTTCTACAATTGTTCTACGAGGAAGGTGGGCGACTTCAAGATACACTGGGATTGTGACGGCTTAATATAATGCTTATTACAAATAAATTACCCCCATTTAAGGATAAAGGAATATCGTGACAAACAATACACACTATGTCATGAGGTAAAGTGAATAAAATTAGGAAACCCATATTTCGCTGGCGTGCCACCTTAAGGATGGTTTTAAGATTCTCTTGACGATAGACCCATGCCCAACAATGAAACGTTCATGGAAGACTAAGAAAACAGTTCGCTCGACTCTCAATCACATCAGTCTGCTTTAGTTATTTAGTTCTTGTCGATCGAACTATGATTCGTACGTAGGTATATAAAACCTATTGTATAAGATACTTGATCGAAATTCATCTATTTTTTATTATAATTGAATTTAATTACAGTCTTATCTAAGCGCACTCTCACTGAACGGGTAAAAAACTTTCACAAGGACACCTGAAGACTAAAAACCTATTACGTAAAATTACTTAAAATTAAATGTAGTTAATAAAGTCTCCTTTTATTTCGTATTTACTTTTATTTATTTGATACCTAGATCATAAAATTTAATCCTAAGTTATCCATCTAGCTCTCACATGTTTCGTAAATACTTTTGGAACTTCATATTTATAGCTAAATCACTTTAGAGCCGTTTTTGGCATTCATATATTTATATATGTGTATTATTTCTATCATTTTCTTATTCATGTGTAGGTTATCTATGTTTCTATAATGTGTTATGTAAACAACCACTAAATTCTCTGGGTTACTGTTATGTTCAATTTACATATGTAAAACCTGGTCGTCTTCGTACAAAGGATTACGATGTTTAGTGTCGGAAAACCGAATGACTAACATTGTATCAATAACTGTATTTGTTTCTCAAACATAAGTAATATATGTGAGTATACTGAGTATGTATGCGTAATGCTGACGTGAGATTTACCGTAAAGATTTTAGCACTATTATCCTTATGGCATACCTGTCTTTGTACTTTCAGCTTCAGATCACTGGCACGTATAATCTATAACGGATTTCATAAAATATCGTTCTTCCATGAAAAGTAGTCTTGTTTTGAAGTGACAGAGCTTATCCTACGTATGTACTGTCGAATCTCAGTGGTCAACATCCCCGTGTTCTAGTTATAGCGGAGTAAAATTTTCTTTTTGGAATGTGGCATTCTATACATTTAGTACCACCTTCCAAAACGGATAAGTAAATATTATTTGCCTGTCTCCTAAATCGAAACAAAAACTAGTAAATAACTCACTTGATCCTCGTATACTGTACGCATACTCGTGTCTTTCGCCTTTAAATTAAACATTAAAGGGATATCCAGCTACACCAAGTAGAAATGTCAATGTGATACTATACCTAAACAAAAGTCCCAATGATAATCTCTCTTCGGGTCTAGGTTCACAACCGTGGCTAACACCTGTGATTTTGGGAATCGTGTTTTAACAACGTGAACTTTTCATGTTTACATGATTTTGAATTTCAAAATTCATATAAAGTATTTTCATTTTAAAAAATCCCTGTATTTTTAGAACAGAAGGTACCTAATGGATGTGATGACAATGAATGAATGTGATAACTCAATTACATATTGTACCCACACGTCAATTTTTGTACCTGTTTGAAAGCATTGCTGGCGTGGATACCTACGCGAGACAGACATGATTCGATCGATTATGTTTTGCCGTAGATTCACACTGTGACTTGATTAACACGTATGTCCACAAGTATTATATGTACCTAATCACCGATAAATTGCTGTATACAGAGTATTTTTACAATATTGAAGTAATAAGCGGGTATGTATGCAGTCCATCATGAAGTCACTGCCACCACAATACTAATGTACACAATATATGGAGCACAAGTTCTTCCTGAAGCCGATCACTTGTGTTGACGCTTTTAAGATTAAGATGGTTGCCGATAAAAGAAGGTCGCGTATGATTTTGTCTCAATTAATAGCCAACTATCAAATACATATTTATGCCGCGACCTGGCTGCCAAACAAACATATATTATGACGTTGTATAGGAGCCCGCGAACATAAGCAGCCCCGAACTCCTGGCTGCGGCATCTATTACAACGCGCCTGTTGCGCGGCAGACCATTGGCTGCGCGCAGCCAGAGCGTTATGTATGTATGTATGTGGCTACGTTCAGTCTCCGGTGTAGCAGCAAAATTGTTGTAGCATCCAGATGTTATAAGATAAATATAAAATTATAAATTCTTCCGCGCCCTAACGCTCGATGAGAGGATGACAAATGACCATCGATTGGCTGCTCTAAATGGCTGCCCAAATATTTTGGCCGCTGCAGCCTGGTTGCGCAGCCGATTTGTTACGATTATATGTTGTTACCTATGTTTCCAACGTTAATATTCTACACGTTCGACTTTGTAAAACATATCACAAACAAAATAATCCGCCTCTGTTATAGAAAACTGTGTCCCAGGGACAACAACAAATAAACAAGAGCGCGCTGGTCCAGCTTAGAGTTTCAGTCTACTTAAGCCGTAAGCGCACCTTTGTACTCTCGCACCTGCAATGTGTTTATGATATGTGTTTGCTTATTGACGTAGGTGGGTATTGTAAATGGAACTATGAGCGCCGACTTTGGTATAAGTTGTTTGGATGTTTATGTTGTCTATAACTAGTGTTATTTACCGAAATTGGGAGGCGAAATGCACTGCTTTTGATTTAGAGGTAGCAAACTAACTTATAATGCTTACAATCCACCTGATGGTAAGTGACCACTGTCGCTTAGGACCACAGGTTGGCCACTGATGGGTTGCTAATTACGAGTATTACTCCTAAGTAAGTCGAAACGCCTCAGATCCCACAGATAAACTTGCCTCCCTTACGACGCCCTTTAAACCAGAAACAAAACAAGAATCCAAAAAAATCGTTATAAAAGTCGTTGCAGGCAATGATGTAATATAGCCACATGCACAATGCACACTTAAATTATTCTTGATTCTTCCTACATATAATTTGGACAGGAACAAAGAAGCAAGTGCATAAGTGGTTTTTTATTTCTGTACCGGATATTTCAAGACCATATCTGGAGGTCGTCTGTGTATCATCATAACAGGCTTAC